>NAVB01001987.1:0-10624 GCA_002179805.1 Acanthamoeba lenticulata | reverse complement strand
TTGGCCCGAGCTTCGTTTTACAAACTTGAGGATCGTCTCGACCTCCCGCACGGCTTCGAGCATCGTTTCGAGGTGGCCTTGGTTGGCCAGCTTGTGGTTGTGGCCTCGGTCGAGCTTGGACACCGAACTCTTCACGATCCGCTCCTTGAGGCACTGGGTCAGCAAGACTCCGTCCTGAAGCAGGACGCCAACCTCGGCCAGGCGCTCCTGCGGGTCACCTGCCAGCGACGTAATGTCGTCTTAAAATGGTGAAAAAATTCGGCAAAAATAACAGAGCGCTACTCGCTTCGAGATGCTGCAGATGATTAATGAAGCTTCCACCACAAGATGGTTCTATTGGGGGGGGTTGTACCGTGGCGGGAAAGGGCCATGCGCATGAGGCAAATCCTCTTCCAGTCGATCTTCGCGCCACAGCTTGCGGTGGGGGTGGAGGAAGGCGGTGCAAGGGGAGGCGGCCACGTGTTGAAGTAGCACATGCGCCACAGGCGAAGCTCGGACTCGTCAATCCCTTGCATGAACCGCCGCCATGACCGGCATACGCGGTGCACGACAATCAAGTCTGCCGGGTGCAGACGACGCAGTGTCTCCACCAGTAGCTCGGTCGGCAGTTCCTCCATGGACTTATAATCTTTGTAGGAAGATCAAGAGCAAAGTTGGCCGAGCTGAACTTTCCACGCAAATTATATTACACAAAACGTTGCGCACGAAAGGGGCCGACCAACGATTTATTTATTCCAGGAAGAAAAAGAAAGAGTGCAGAAAAGAATATTCTTGTAACGGCTACTTTTTGGCGCGCATTGAGGTAAGAGGAAGAAGGGGAAGAAGGCATCTTCAGGGCACGGTCGCCTCCTCTGCGTTGCACGTGGTGGCCTGGTGTTCGACACACTGCTTTTTCACCCATCGATTTTGACGAGACATTCGATTACCCTCTGCCCACCATGATGGATTCCAAAACGCGAAGCAGAAGAGAAAGCCACGTGCAAAATGGTGAGGGGGCGCCACCAGAGACGAAGAAGAAGCGTGCGAAGGGCCGTGCTAGAGAGGAGGACGCGGCAGAGGAAAATGAGGAGGAGCAACCTGCTCCGTTGAAGACGCCCAGTAATAGCACGAAACGACTCACAAGGGCTGCGGCCGCGAAGCAGCGCGCCGATGCTGCGGTGGAGCCAGCGGGTCCAGAGGAGGGTAGCGACAAGAAGACGTCCAAGGTGGACGCCTCCTCCTCTTCCACGCGACAGAGGCCGCAGCCAAGAACGAGGACGAGCAGCACCAAAGGCGTGGCCAAGCGCGGGAAGGCGCAGCAGCAGAAGGTGGAAGATGAAGTGGCAGAAGAGGAAGTAGAGGAGGTCGAGGAAGAGGAGGAAGAAAAGCTAAAAGAGAGGCGGCAACCGGTGTTCATCGACCTGGTGGCCGAGCAAGACGACACAGCACCACCGCGACCGCAGCGAAGTGGGCGTTTGTCGTTGAGCCGACGACTCGCAGCCAAACAGCTTCAACAGCAGAAGGAGACGAAGGAGCCCTCTCCTACAACGACAACCGCGGGAAGGGAAAGGGAGAAAGAGGAGAAGAGCAAGTCGACTCGCCGCGTAGAGGAAGGAGATGGAGGAGAGAAGGGGGAAGACAACGTTCTGCTGCTACTCGACGATGTGGAGCAGGAAGGAAAAGTAGCGCCTCCCCGACCAGCCGCGGCTCAGAGTAGGAAACGGACGCGACCCGAGGCCGGCCTCGAGGCAGAAGACGCCAACGAGGAGGCTCATGACGGGGGCGGCATAGAAGAGGAAGAGGACAACACCAGTAGCGCCGTCGAGAAGAAGAAGAAGAACACGACGATGACTACGACAAAGGCGGCAGGCAGTGGCGGGCGGGCGGCGCCCAAGCGCTACACCCGGACCAAGCGGAGGCGAAAAGGGTCGAGTGGCGGCGAGGAGGAGGGCGAGGCCGCAGCGCCACCAGAGCCGCGCGAGTCCAACAACGAAGACGACGACGACAACGGGGGCGTTGGTGATAACAACAAGGACGAGCGACCCTCACTAACGACAGCGGCGGTCTCGGCTAGTCCATCGCGTCCAACACACAAGCGAAATAAGCTGCGGAAGAAGCGGGAGACGCTGAGCCTGCTCGACGGCTCCTACTGGCAAGTGAGCCGCGGCGACGACGACAACGGGGGCGAAGACGGTGCCAAGGACAAGAACGACAAGAACGACAAGGGCAAGAACAAAGATAAGCCAGCGGAGCCGAAGAAGACGACAAGGACCGGCCGGGCCGGGCGCCCGGCGGCGGACTCTACGGCGATGACGGCAACGGCGACGGTGGGGGCGGGCCGGCGGGCGGCCGCGGGCGAGGTCAAGCGCGTCGCCAAGAAGGGCAATGCGACGGGGCGCGCAACAGCGGAGCGTCGAGAGCAGACCGGGAAAGTCGGCAAAGGCGGGAATGACCGGGCGGCTGCAGGCGAAGAGGCCAAGGTCGAGGCTGATGCCTCGCAGCACAAACAAGAGCGAGCCGACGAGAGGGAGGAGGAGCAGGGGGAAGAAGAAGAAGAAGAGGACGAAAACGACGACGACGAGGATGTACGACAGAAGACGAACGAGTTAGCGGTGAAACAAGAGGAGGAGCAAGAAGAGGAAGAGGAGGAGGTGAAGAAGGAAGAGAAAGAAGAGGACGAGACGAAAGAGGAGGAAGAGAAGGAAGAGGACTCCATCGAAGCCAGCAAGGAGGAGGAGGAGGAGGAGGAGACCGAGCGAAGGACACCGCCAGCGGCGAAGGGGCAGGAGGAGGAGGAAGAAGAGAAGAAGGAACAGGACAAAGCTAACCAGAAGGACGAGCAGGTCGGGAAGGAGGCGGGCGAGGAGATGGAGAAGGAGATGAAGGTCGTCCACGACGACAACGACGCGATGGAGGTTGTCGACTCTTCGGCGACGGCCACGGCGATGACCGAGGCCGAGGCAGAGGCGGCGTCGAGCGGCGAAGACCCGCAACGACGACCACAAGAGGGGACGAAAGAAGACGACGAGCGAGTCGACGTCACGAACAAGAACGACAAGAAGAAGAAGAAGAAGGACGAGGAAGACAAGGACGAGGATGAGGAGGGCATTTGGCAACGGGTCAAGCATCGCCGCAACGCGCGGCGGACCGCCCAGAAGCGCAAATCAGCGTCATCTTCATCGTCGTCTTCTTCGTCATCATCATCGACCTCGAGCCTGTTCGAGGCGCCGCCCAAGGCGCTGCTGCCGGTGAGCTACTCGACGGTCTCGGTCTTCTCGGCCCACTCGGCCGTTCCGCTGACGAGCCTCGTCACGCCGCTCCAGCGGCGCCTCCTCCGGCGGAGACGACGCCACGGCGGCGGCGCCGACGACGATGACGACGAGGAGGACAACGAGGACCACGACGGCACCGTCAACACAGGCCGCAAGGCCCGCTTCGCCTGCTGGCGCCGACCCCACCGCTCCATTCCCTCGCGTACGCGCCCTTACCCCGCTTGCTGACGTGGCAACGATGTGATGCTGACGTCATGCATGCTGACGCGGGAACCCACACAGCGATATCGCGCAAGGTGCAGAGGCGGCTGGCGATGTCGGGCGGGCAGGACCCGTTCACGCGCGACGACAGCGACCGGCTGAGCCTGTGGTACGTGCTCGCGACCGAGGACGACCTTGGCGCCGAAGACCTGCGGCCGATCGACAACTACAGCATCCACCGGCGCTACGAGATCGCGCTGGCCCAGTGGGAGCGCCTCGGGCGGCGGTGGAACGGCCACGTCGACACCCACGGCCACTTTCTCCAGCGCACCCACCTCCGCGAGCTCCGCGCCGCACAGCGCCTCACCGAGCCTCAGAAGGGCCCCCACGGCCACAGCCAGGACCAGGCGTGCCCCGCCGCGCCGCCGACGACGACGACGTCGAACAAGAACGTGACGACAAAAGGCGTGGACCATGAGACCACGCGTCGGCCCGACCAGGGTAGTGACCAGGTGGAGAGCGATGTCGACGATGATGATGACGACGACGACGATGATGATGACGAGTTTGGAGTGAATCCGGACGAGGTTGAAGAAGAGGAGCCGTTGAACGACAACGTCAAGGAGGAGGACGATGAAGCTGGTTCGCCCCAACAACGGCGCACGGCCGCTAAGAAAAAGTCGCGCCAGGCGACGCTCAGCACCGAGTTGCTGTCGACTACGACGACGCCGACGACAACGCCGACGGCGGGCCGCCAAAAGCGGGCGACGCGGCGGCGCTATCCGGTGCCGACCAAGGTGCCCGGACCGGCAGAGAACTGCCACCACTGCAAGGCCAAGAAGGCCTACTGGCTCCACTGCCCGCGCGTGCCCAAGCATCGCTACTGCCACCGCTGCGCCTTTAAGCACTTTGGCCTCTCCTACGACGACGCCTTCCCCACCGGCGGCGCCGCCTGGGCTCAGGTACCTCTTTTTTATTATTATTATTATTATTCTTATTATTATTGTATTTACCACTATTTGCGTATTTATTTCCGAATTTTCGAAATTTTGTAACTAAATCAACCAACGTTGCAGGGGTGTCCGTTATGTCGACGAACGTGTCCGTGCGCCGCGTGCCGCAAGAAATACCTGGCCGAGGGCGAGGCCGACCTTCTCACGACGGCGGTCAAGGCTGAGAGAGCGGCAGAGGATGAAGGTGACGATGATGACGACGACGACGCCGCGGGGATGGTGACGGCCAAGCGAAACACGGGCACGAGGGAGCTGAGAAAGGCCTACGGAGCCAAGGCCCCGCGCCAGGACGGCCGTGACCAAGTCGACGACGATGAGGAGATCGACATTCTGGGCGTGAGCGATGAAAGCGAGGCCGACGACAAGGACAACGAGAATGACGACGATGACGACGGTGATGATGGTGGCAACAACAACCTCCATCAAAAGGACGACGACGCGGGTGACGGTACGTCAGCTCCTCGACCTCTTGTGCGCCTGCTGCTGGTGCTGCGAGGCCAGGCATGTGACTCACGCGTCACCTCGCAGGCGAGTGGGAGGTGCAGCAAGTGCTGGCGTGCCGGGCGCACGCGTCGACGGGCGCGCAGGAGTACCTGGTGCGCTGGAAGGACACCTGGATCGACTGCGACGGCCTCGAGGTGGCTCCCCCCCCCCCCTTTGAATACCATCCCCTCTGAAACGGCCGTTGCTGACGTCATCCGTCATCGTCGACCTCATGCAGGGGGAGTACAGGGACGCGGTTCGCGCGATCCTGGCCACGCGGGATGTCGAGGACGAGGACGAAGACAAGAAGAAGAAGACGACGACAAAGACAACGGGCAAGACAGAGTGCCTCGTGCGGTGGAAGGACACGTGGGAGCCTGCGCGCAACCTCTCGGCCGCGTGCCTCCGCCGCTGGGAGGTCTCGGCCGGCGGGGGCACGTCGATGACGGCGACAGTGACAAAGACGACAACGACGACGAGGGCCCTCGGCAGGAGGAAAACGACGGCAGCAAAGAATTCAAAACAGAACGAAAGCGAAAGCCAAGAACGAAAGCGGCAGAAACGAAAGAGAGAAGAGGATGAAGAAGAAGACGAAGAAGAGGAAGAGGACGAAGAAGAAAAGGACGAGGATGAGGACGAGGACGAAGAGGCAAAGGGGGCCGAGCCATCGGCCGTGATGGTGACCACCCACAATTTTGAACGCCTGCGCAAGCGCAAGCGAAGCCGCCTGAGGGACAACCTCCTGGGCGCCGGCTCGCCTCTGGTGGCCTCCTTCCCTTCCGGCCACGACCGAAGTCAACTCCACGACGACGACGGCGACAGCGGCGGGCTGTTCGTCCCTTCGTGGCTGGCGACGGCCCCCGTCGTGCAGCAGGTCCGCACCATTGACCTGCTGCAGCAACATGGCCACCAGAACGACGAGGGAGACGATGAGGACGAGGACGAGGCGCGATCGCTGGACGCCATTCTGGAGATCTTTGACGACCCGGCCGCCGCAGTCGCGACCGAGCCCGACCACCTCGAGGCGGCAGCAGGCGGAGCGGCGACGGCGGTGGCGTCTACGATCGAGCTCCTCGACGACGATGATGACGATGATAACGAAGAGGACGAGATGACGACGACGGGCGCAGCCTCGCGCCGGTCGTTTGGCTCGGCGGCTGCCGCCAGTTCACCCCTGGACGTGAGCAGCTTCCTCTCGCTCTCGCCCTTGGATGATCTTCATCCCTCTCCGCCATCAACCTTCAAATCCGCCGCCGTCGCGTTGAGCCCCTACGCCCCGTACGTATGCGCGTGTCGTGTTGTGCGCGTGTGTCGTGCGGTGAACTCATGACACGACACGACACGACACACACGGCACGGATACAGGCCAGACAAGATCCAGCTGTGGGCGCACCTGGCTGGGCACGAGCCGGAGCTGGTGGTCGATGTCGACCCGCTGCGACTCGTGGGCCACCTCAAGAACCTCCTCCGGTACGCTGCGCGACGCGACGCGCGCACGACACGCACGCACGCAAGCGCGCGTGTATGCGACTGACGCGTATGCGCGTTGCTTCTCCAGGGAGCGGCTGGGGCTGAAGGGCCCGATGAGCCTGCGGCTGATGCCACCGACAACGACGAACCGACGGCGAGAGGAAGATGGAGATGAAGAGGAAGGGCAGCAACTGGACCCCAAGAAGACGCTGAAGGAGCAGGGCGTGGGCGATGGTGCCGACATTCGCGTTTCGCAGCCATCAACTTCCAGTTGAGTTGAAAATAATGTTGCATTGATTAAATAAATAAATAAAAATACATACACATCATAAATCATTCAGCAATGTGAATCAGTCCTCGAGGATGGAAGGATCAGAGAGGAGAAAGGCCGGGCAGCCGCTTTGGCGGAAGCCGAGGTGGCAGTTGAGGAGATGGATGAGGAGCGTGACGACGGCGCCCAGGGCCAGCAGCCGCAGCACGGGCCCAGGCGCAAATGGTGATGTCGTGGGGTTGGCCTGTACGGTGAAGCGCCGCACGCGGGACGATGTCCGCGTTCGTCGAGTTCGGCCGGTTGAGGATGTTGGGAGAAGAGATGGCGACGCGTCAAGCAAAGGCGAGGAAGGAGATGGCAAGGATTCGTGAGATGAAGAAGGCGAAGAGGGGAAAGAAGGATAATGAGATGGAGATGAAGGGTAGGAAGGACGTGTAGAGGATGATGTTGAGCCAATTGAGGACGGAATAGGAGTAGCTGAAGTCTGAGTTTCGGTGTACTCAGGCAGCGAGGCCAATGAGGATGAAAGCGAAGAGGGCGCAGAAGGTGAGGGCGAGGATGAAGGTGTGTCGATTACAATGAGGTGGTCGCCGAGGGGCGGGGGCGGGACTACCGTAGTCGTGGAGGATGGGCTGTGCTGATGCTGTTGCACATAGTCCTCGAAAAACGAGCCGTCCTTCGACCGATTGCGTCGATGCACCTTCAGGTGGAGGTCCATCACTCGTTGGCAGCACTTATGCGTGAGGCTACCCCATTTCACAGACGTTTCTTTAGCAGGCTTTTTTGATCCAATATCGTGTTCTGTTTATTTTAATTTGGTGTCTAAAATGCATGTGCTATCACGCCCAAGCAGGGCAGGAAGGTCCAATTCTTTCGTTGATCTTTTTGTATTGTGGAGAACAAAGTGGTGTTCCCGCACCTGCAACGCAGCGTCACGCCACGGGATAGGCGCTTCACCGGCAGACACGGGCCTTACTCTATTAAAAGGAAACAAGGGATTGCCAATTGTCCGTGAAGACTAGCGTCCCCCCTTAGTCTTAAATGTAATAGGAAAAAGTTTAGGAAACATAGCAATTCAACGCTATGAATCGAAAAACTTCATACCTTTCCTGCCGTCGTCCCTCGCTACTTATTGGGCTGAATTATTCTCCGCACTTGTGGGACTCTTTTTATCTCCTGTGAAAGAGTTCCGAACCTAAACTCCAGGTCATGAAGCTTTAGTCAGTGGTATTTGTACAAAAGTCATCCTACCAGATCTATGTGCAAAGCTTTGTGATGGACGTGGTGATGAACTTGTGTTGTATTCTTATTTTTCTATTTTTTGGCATTTTGAAAAAGATAAAGCTTAAGGCTGCCCACTCCGCATGGCACGGAAGCGCGACATCTTCTTGGGCGGCGGCACGGCCGTCTCCTCCTCCGTCGTCTGGTTCACGACATGACGTCGCTCAAGTTGATGAGATCAAAACAACAACAGCAACAAATCATCATCGTTCGTATGTACCTGTGACACGGGCCGCGGTTCTGATTCGCGCTCGAGCACAGTCCCCGAGAAGGCACTGCCCAGCACTGTCGGCCGCTGCTCAGGCACGCCGCCCACCATGACCAACGGGGCCTCCGCAGCGCTGCTGCGCCGCTCCACCACCGGCGAGTCGGAAAAGGCCCGCTTGTGCGTCGTCGTCGTTGTTGTGGCCGTCGTCGGTGTCGACGACGACGTCGTCGGGACCATCGGCGTCAGCGCCGTCGTGGGCGAGCCGATGACAAACGGCTGTGGCGCCGCCGTCGGCGAGCCAATGATGAATGACTGCGGCTGGAGCTGCGGTTGAGGCTGGGCCGTGACGGGGATCGTGTAGGCCGGGCCGGTGCCGCCGCCCAGCACAGTGAGGCTCAGGAGACCGCCGCTTCCATCGCTCAGCGCCAGCCCGCCCCCGGGCTGCTGGTACAGCTGTGGCATTTGTGGCATCTGCTGCTGCTGTTGCTGCGGCGGCGGCGATCCAAACGGGACGACGAGCGGCGCGCCCGCGGGCACATGCGCCGCAGGCCCGGCTCCGGCGGGCATCGGCATGGCCATGGGCATGGTCATGGGCATCGGCACGTGATGCACAAATGGCGCTGCCGCGGCTGCCGCAACGGTCGCTGGCCCCGAAGACGGGACGCCAAACGGCTCCGGCGCGCGCTCCACGACGGTCCCGCTAAAGGCCGGCGGTGGCGCGGTGAAGCCCGACGAGGGCTGCTGGTGATGCTGCAGCGGCGAAGCCGTGGGCGGCTTGGCCTCGGTCTCGCCGGGTTCCATGATGCGCACCGACTTGTTGACGTGCTGCTGCTCGTTGGCCCACCCGTTCGTCCGTCCAACATCGTCCCGCACGTCAGCCCAAGTGTCCCCGCGAAGCAAGAGGGAGGGGAAGGGGGGCGAGGCGGGTCTGCGCACGTCGGACGAGTCGCGGGTCTTGAGGCACGGCTTGGGCCGCTTGGTCCCGTGGGGCGACCCCGAAGACAAAGACGACGACGATGATGACGACGACGAAGAAGGCGGCGCCTGGCCGCTGGCGCTGGCGCTGTTCCGCAGCTCTTCTTCCTCCTCGAGGGCGAGCAGCTGCATGAGGCGCGCCATCCGCCTCTCCTCCTCGGCGTCGTCCGCCTGCGGCGCCGGTTTGCTCACAGCCGGTGGCTCGACGACCTCGTCCTTGTCCTCATCCTCGTCTTCGCTGTGATACTCCTCGCGGATGTCCACGACGTCGCCCACGCCCAGCGCCTGCATCGCATCCAAGCCCAAGGCCGAGGCCGCGTGAGAGCCTGCCGCGATAGGCCAAGGAGGAGGAGGGGAAAGAGGAATGGGCTGGACCTCGTGGCCCTGGCGCATCTCGTCGGTCATGCTCAGCCGGAGGCGCATGGCCTCGAACTCTTCGTTGAGGGTCTTGACCTCGTCCTTCAGCACTACATTGTTGTTGTTGTTGCGATTGTTGTCTTTAAAAAAAACGAAAGTAAAAGTTGAATGTAGAAGATGAGGAGAGGCGTACCGGTCAAGCGGCGGTCGATGATCTCACGAGCCTGCTTGGTGGAGCGCTCGACAAAGTAGTTTTCGCCCAGCAGGACAAAGACCTCGTTGGTGTGTACGGCTCGGCCCGGCATGAAGGCTAGCGGCCCAAGCGGCACCTGTTCTTACCGCGACCCCAGCTGATGCGTCAGCCCACGGCGCAGGTGGAGCACGAATGGCGGTGGACGGGGTGCATGCCATGAGGGAGTACGAGGTCTGGTCGGCTAGTGTGGCAAGAGTGGTGTGGAGGCGTGTGTAGTCCTCACAAAACTTGTTAAGCTGCTCCGTGCGCTTAAGGTTCTCTTGAATGTCCTGCATTGAGGCGCAAACGATTTGCTTCAATCAATCAACTGAATCGCATTTTTTTACTCATATGCCCATACCGCAGTGATTTTGCGCTGTGCGTTGCGGATGATCTCCGCAGCCGACAGGGGACGTGGAACGTTCATCTTCCACCCCGCGCTGACACAGATCTGTGCCGCCTTTTCTTTTCTAATTTTTAATTCATTTTTTTCTGCATACCAAAAATATTTTTCAGATTCACACGCTCGGCCGAGATCTCGCACGAAAAGAAACTAGATCAACACCAAGGGTCCTTGCTGTTAATTTAGCTTGTAGATAACTTGGAGAAAGAACCACACACAACCAATTTCAAACAAACATGGACAACAAGGGCGAAATGTTGATGCGGGAAGCCGAGAAGAAGCTCAAGGGCGGCTTCTTGTCCAACCTGATGGCTGGCGGTACCCGATATGAGGACGCGGCCGACCTCTTCACAAAGGCGGGTAATGCCTTCAAGTTGCAGAAGAAATTTGAGGAGGGTGCTGAGGCCTTCCGAAAGGCCGCAGGTTGCTACATGCACGCCCAATCGGCACACGAGGCCGCCACGGCCTACATCAATGCT
>NAVB01001983.1:0-32532 GCA_002179805.1 Acanthamoeba lenticulata | reverse complement strand
CGGGCGAGCAGCTGTTTGATTTTGAGGTAGCTGGCCCACGCCTCGGTGAGCTCCTTGGCGAGATTCTTGTGATTGAACAGCTGGTGGAAATCGGGATGGATGAAGTCGCCGTGAACCAACTCGCGCCACCACGGCTGCGCCATGCATTCGATTAAATCGGGCGAGTAGGTTTCGGGTTGCGTCTTAATCCGATCCAAGAGGAAATGAATGGCACGACGAGGCCTGAGCCTATCCTTCTTAGGTCCCGTCGCGAGCACCTCCACGTTCGATGCCTCGGATTGGGGGCTTTCCGTGCTTGTTTGCTCCTCCATCTCGTTCTTTTTTGTTATTTCGCGCATGAGGTTTCCCTTTCTGCCTGGCCGGGAAAATAAAATTAAAGGGCCACCACCTCGGCATTACTGTCGGCTGACTGCCGCCTACTGGCCGTAGGTGTCATAGTCGCTTCGCTTATTCTTGTCGCGCAAGACTTGGTAGGCCGCAACAACCTGCTTGAAAACTTCGGCACTCTTCTTCTTCTCCGCGTCCGTCTTCTGCATGTCTGGATGGTACTTCATCGCCAGCCGTCGGAAGGATGTCTGTGTTGCGTTCGTTTTGTTCAGTTGTTAGCTTCAAGAAGATTGATTTTTGCTGATGGTAGTGCCTTAATCTCCTCCTCTGTAGCGGTTCCCTCCTTGCCCGAGAGCTCCAGCGTCCGGTAGTAGCCCTTAGGGTCCACCGTGCGCGTACGTGGCGCCTCGCCGTACCGCTGTTGAGGGAGGATTGCCATCAAGTGTTAGTACATAACGTTCAATGGCGTCATCGTGATGCACGAGGACGGGCGTACGCTCTTCTGGTAGAATTGGTCTCGCTGACGCTGCTGCTCTCGGCTCTGCTGCCACCGGCGCTCCTCTTCGCGCTCCTTGTCCCGCTGCTGGCGTTGGTGCTCGCCGTAGTCCCGCCAGAAGGATTCATTCTCCCACCGGAAGCTGTACAGCCGCCCGAACGATGACGAATCATCAACCGCCGGTTACAAAGCAGAGAAAGACGAGAAAGAGAAAGACAGAAGACATACCGGGCCTGCTGCTTCTGGAGCGCCTCTTCAGTGGCGCGCTTTTGTTCCTTCCAGCGGTCGGCGTAGATGGGGTAATACCGTGCAATTACACCTGCCGAGCGCGAAACCAACAGTTAGCCGACGTCGCTCCAGTTTACGAAAAGAGAGGGAGGGGGGAGGATAAGGGACCTGCAGCAACGGCAGCCAAACCGATCGAAATGAAGCTCGGGAGGTTGACGAACTCGAGGCCAGTGAACGCCGCGCCGATCATCGCGCCCAAGGCCGTCAGACCACCCACCTTGAAGGACGAGTAGTGGCGCTCGCCGCCCACATGCCCGTTGACGCCATTCACGATCGCTCGGAAGGGGTGGCCAATATAAGTATACTCGACCACATAGGCCGGCAGGTACACGGGGAACGGCTGCAGGCAAGAAAGTTCATCGGGTTAGAGGAACAGAGGTCTGGTAGGAGCTTGTCGAGGGCGGGGAGGCCTACCCGGATGTCGCCGATAAAGTCAAAGTCGATGGTGACCGACCGCACGTCGTCGGCGCTATAGAGTATACGCAGGTACTCGGCGCCGTCGTGAAGGATCTGCGCTTTCAAGTCGGCCAGCACGCGCTCGCGCGCAACCGATGGGAACATTTCGAAGGGCTCCACCTGAGGAGCGGTTGAGTTGAACCCCGGGCGGATCAACAACAACAAACTGTGGTTGCCCGAGGGTAGAGGTGACGGTACCTCACGCTTCTCGCCGTTGCGTCCCTCCAACATCGAAGCTGTCATGCGCTGGGCGGCGTCGACGTACTGGCCTTTAACAGCGTCTACATGCTCCTTCTTGAAGGCGTAGGACGCGCACACCTGCATCTCCGGCTGGTTCTTGTGGAACTTGAGCAGCGGCCTGATGGTACCCACACCCCCCGCCGGGAGGGTGATTGTGTGTTTGGATGGGGTTCATCAGGTGCAAGACGTTACGTACATTTTATGCTTGTTGGTGGGCTGCCACTGCATGGTAGGCCGTATCTCCATCCTCTTGGTGCTGCGGTTGTACACTGACTGAAGCACACGGTGGCCTACCTGTTGTTTGGCGTCGAGGGTCAGCGGCCAAGTTCACATGTAGTGGGCTTGAGGCCGTAATTGACAAGAGAAGAAGTGGGCTGCACCTCGCCAGAGACAGTGCCCTTGACAGAGGCCTCAAAGATCCAGAAGGGCAAGAAGACAGGCCGCACGTCGCTGCTCGCCTTGAGGGTGGCCGTGAGGGGCGACAACCATGACTGCTCATGATGTTTTTCAAAGGCCTTCACAGCATCATTGGATTCGACGCGGAAGTCAACTGCGTGCGGATTGATGGGCCTGTAACCTCGTGTCCACACCGCAGTCACGCCCCTTGCTGCGCCATCGTAGGGACGTTGAGTGCTGCATATCGTAAGTCGAAGCACTCGTGCGTTGGTCCAACGAAAGGAAGAGGGAGGGCCTGCAGGCCGGACTGGCCAAGCCGCGACGAACGAGCACTGGGCTCGTCTCATCTGCGGCTTCACTTTTTGTTTTCTTTCCTGTTTTCCTTGCTTGTTTTCGCGACGTGCGTTATTTTGGCGGGAACTACTTGTTGTTGTTGCGAAAGTTGTGTTTCACAAATTGTACATGAGAAAGGCGAGACGACAATGGTTTTGATTGGAGCAGATGCACACATGCACGCCGATTTTAAGCGGCTTCGGGGCCTACGATTGCCGGCCCTGACCATTTTGGTTGCGCCCAACCCCGATGCCATTGCTGCAAGTTACATTCTAACGGTGCGACAGCTACGACGAAGTGCATCTTTCACGGGGGAACCCGACTCACTTCTTCAAATCCAAACTTTGTGCAGTTAATTCTCAAACGCGAAGATGTTCCCTATGTGCTGCGTCCCACCAAGGGCTATGAAGATTTGTGTGAAATTGCCAAGGAGGAGATGGCCAAGGAAGAGGTGCGCAACAAGCTTTTTGTACATCATGAGTCCCTTCTGGCTGACGCCTCTGCATGCGTCATGGTTGCAGATCCGAGCACTCTTCTTGATCAATTGCGGGGCCATGGTAGACCTCGCGCGCCTGCTCGGGCTGGACGACACCACCATTCTCGTTTATGTGTTGGACTCGCACAGGCCCTATAACCTTCGCAACATTTGCCACAACCAGGTTTAGAGCCTCTTTCTCCTTTCCAATCTTGGGGGTCAATGGGACTATGCGTTGCTTCTGACTGGATGTGCACCACGCAGGTGTGGCTCATCGACGACGGCACGACAACCGAGGCCGACCTGCCAAACCTGCAGGACTTGTACAACGACCCAGCTTTTGAGGATGATGATGATGATGACGAAGATGACGAGGACGAAGACGACGGGTTCGACGAAGGCGGCTATGGCGGCTCGGAGGAACGTGAACGAGCCCGTGAATACAGGCGCCGGATGAACGCGCGGCGTCGCATCGCAAGGCAAATCTCCAAGCCTCCCCGCACACAAGTGGAGAAGGCCTTCTACGAGCAGGAGACGAGCAGGGGCCTCTCCTACGGCGCCTCTGTGGCAGGTCTCCTCCTCGAGATGGCGACTCAGGTCTACCAAAACGGCGTCGACCTCAGGTTCTACTGGCCAGCCATTATCGGCATCACGGACCAGTGGCTGCATGGACGTATCGACGACTCCAAATATCGGTTTGAGGTGGAGGTCTACCAGAACGAGATCCAAAAGTACAACGTGGGCAAGATTCGCGAGGCGCAGGCCGCGAGGGCGCAAGCCGACAAGATCAACAACGAGAACTACGCTGTCGACCTCAACGTCTTGCCGGCTACTTTCCGCTACACCAACGAGTCGAGCGTGCTCGAGCAGGTCACCTGCACCGACGAGTTCAAGCGCGCTATCCGCACCTCTGGCCACGCTCATGTCGAGATCTCCAATGAGTACGCTGTGCCTTCCCTACCAGGCGCCGTTTCGACATGTCCTGTCGAGATCCTCGCTCACCTGCTGATCTTTTCATGAATCGTCCAGATACCGGTTCATGCTCTACCGCCACTGGAGCCTCTACGCTAGTATGTGGCACTCCCAATACATCGCCACTCGGCTGGGCATCTGGAAGGAGAATGGGCAAAAGGTGCTCACCCTACCCCTCCCGCCTGCTCCATCTACACGCTGGCCGTTTCGGGGGCACTTAAGGGCCGCGGGGATCTTGGTTGTGCGCGCAGCGATTGGACGTGCTGCTGGCACGGATGGGCGTGCCATTGGCGCAGGCCAAGGAGAACTGGAACTGCATGGACAATGCCATCCGGGAGCAGTTCCAGAAGCACGTCCGAGAGATTGGCCTTCAATTCGGCCTCAACGACCTCTGCTACCCGTCTTTTGTCCTTGTACCTTCGTCCTGCCCTCATCCCATCTCTAAGATCCCTTTCACGAGCTGATGAGCAAACATTGGACTGACTGGTTACAATCGACTTGTGTGCAGCAAAAAGGCTTCAAGTCGAAAGTCTCGGCCGCCGACCACGTCCATATCATCTCAAGGTTCTTATTCCTCCTTTCACCCCCTTCCCATGCCCAGGCTCGGGCGAGCAGAGAATTTTTTTTTTTCTGACTTGGGAACGGGTGTGCAGCTTGCTCGAGGGCGCTGATGGATGGGCCGAAGACGAAAAGGAGGAGAAGGAGGAAAACAAGAAGTGGGTCTCCAATTTCTGGCGCGCCTTTGATTCGCTCTCCCTGCGACAGGACGACGCCTACGACCTCCTCCAGCAGCGCGGTACTCCTCCTTTCTGCCGCGCTTTGAGACCACCTTCTTGACGCCTTTAAAGCACGACTCATCATTTCATCAATCTATATGCAGGTATTGAGCTGGCCATCAACTTGCAGAAGGCCATCGTGCGGCAAGCGGCTGATGTTGTAGAGAAGGTGCGCAAAGAAGCCCAGTCGCTTTGCATCTTGGGCGAAGTGAGTGGGAAGATTGAAAGAGCCATTTTATGTGTGGGTGCATCAACAGAGGTGCATCACGCACTGCGGCCCGCTGCGATACACGATGCTGCACCAAACGCCGGACCTCAACTATTTCATCCATCCGCTGGCCCTGCGCCGGCTCGCTCTCTTCCTCGTCGAATACGTCAACGTGCGTGGTGCCCGGGCGATAAACCCACTCCCTCGCCATCCCGTTGCGCGACTCACCACCCGAGATGGATGACAAAAAACACCAACAGGAGCGGAAGAAGAAGCCGAAGCCCTTCCTCGTGTGTGCGAAGAATGATAAGAAGGGGACGTACCTGGTCGTGGGCGCCGTCGGCACCGACCAAGAGTTCAACTCACCACAAAAGGAAAAGTGCGTCTCGTCACCACAACCACCCCGTCATAATCATCGTCATCATCATCATGCACTTATGGGTTACCGGACGCGCAGGAACTTTGGGCGGAGTTTCCGAGAGGCTGCGTCGCGGACGGGGGCGCGGATTGCCCATTTTGGGTTCGACTCATCGGTGGTGGAGGTCATGGCCGACGACATCCACAAATTCCTCGAGTACATCCAGTGGCGCATGAAGGGCCACTGATCGCCCACCACTATCGAGATTAGCTTACTTAAGTACAGCCACGCTGCTCGTAAGGGAGCAGTGTGGAGGGGCATAAAAACTTTTGTTTCTTATAATTACAAAACGGATGTGTGTGTGGGAAATGTTGTTGTGGACGGCAGACCGCAAGAGGAATGTTGGGACGGAGCGGTTACCGCCAACAAGAAGGAATCCTAAAATGCAACGCCCGCCACAGCCACCTGACCGACCTGCCACGCGGCAGATCGAGCATGGCAATCTGACCGCGATGATCGCAAGCAATCAGGAGCTGAAAAAGGGAGCCTACTTTATGCAGATAGATGATCAAACAAATGTCTTCTCTTAACGCCGCCAACGAGCGCATAAGACAAGAACAAGGCGAGCGGCGAGGTTTCCTGTTAAAGATCGAGCTCCGCGTTGAAGGCGATGGGGTGTGTGGCGAGGGTTCGCAGGTTGACCAGCACAATCGTGCCGGTTTTGGCGAAGGACGGGACTGACAAGAGCCGTACCGCCTGCCCTCGCTTGCCTTCATGTCACGCAGCCCCAAAGTTTGAAGTGTGAGCGTCAAGAGAGATCAGACTCAAACAAGAGCTAAGGTGAATGTTATCGTACCGGTGATGAGCTTGGACGCGTAGGTGGGCTGGTTGCCAGCAAAGTAGAGGTGGGGGCACTCCTCCAGCACGAAGGGGTCCTCGCCCGAGAACGGGTAAGCGCCCAGCGTATCGGGGGCTGTAGGAGCCATGTGTGACCACTCGAGCGTGTCCGCCAGTATCTGCAGCACGTCATCGCCTGTTTTTTGGTAGTATGGGTGGTGAGCACCACGGCTCTTGGTCTTCACAGATTGAGGATACAAAGAGAAGAAGGCATACTCTTCGCCGGGTCGATGTATTTCTTGATGTCATCCACGGGCTGGCCCGCGTGGCCCAGGAACCTGCGAACACGGGACGAACCGGTCAGACAAACACCCTCAGAAGAGGTGATGAAAGGAGGTCGTACGATACGCCGTCGATGCTGCATTTATAAGGATTTGTAACGGGCAAGAACGTGGCGTAGCGGCTCGCCCTGTTGACCGCAACGGTATCCGTGAGGACTTGAAAACAAAAGCATGGAGGAAGAGGGAAGAGGTTCGTTGTACGTGGGGAACAGGCACGGGTTGAACGGCTGCTGCGGCAGCACGAAGTTGGCCGGATCGGTTGCACCGGGCATGATGTCAACATGGATGCTCGAGGCCAATTGACACAGCAGCTGCTCCAGCTCCTGGATCGGCTTCAGCATGCGGGCTTGAGCTTGTGGTGTGAGCCTCTGTCACATTTGCGTGGTGTAAGAGATCATCACCACGCGTGCGCTGAATGACCATTCAATTGTAGCGTTAAACCTTCTGGTAGCTCTTGATAGCGCTGGTCTGCTCTTCCGGCGGGACTAACGAGTTACCGGCAATGATCAATCTCGAAATGCGAGACTCCAGCTTTTGCTCCTGCACGCGTGATGGAGGTAAGAAGGGCCAGCCCGGGTAGGGGAGCGAAGGGGGAAGACTTCTTATCGATATACCGCAGTTCCACCAACGTGGCCGGTGATGTAGTCGATGAACAGCTGCACGGCGAGCGGATTTTTGCTGTCGTTCCCAATGGAAAGGCCGGACACAAAGGCCACGTACTTGTCCTGCTCTGCTCTCGACATACAAGGGAAAGGAAGAGAGAACGAGAGATGAGCAGCATCACTAGTGTCACAATCGCTGATTTCCAATCTCTAGGCGGGTGGCGGTTGCGGCTAGACAATTGAGCTAGACAAAGAGTCCATACCAAGAACGGGACGCTTGAGCTGAGAGGGTATGCCGGTATAGATAATGTCCTCCACCTCGAAGTCACCATCCTTGAGCTCGCGGCCACGGATGGCCACGATGATGCCCGTCACCACCAGGCTCGTGGGTAATTTCGCGCCGACCAGGCTAATGCGACCGGATTCATCCTCGATAATGAGGCGGTCCTTCTCACTCGAGTAATTCGAGCGAAGCGGTGGCGGAACGATGGAGCGCTGAAGTGGTAAAAAGACGGGGTCTAATCAGCAATCGAGTCAAGAGACGCGAGCACAAAACTGGCTCCAACACAACGACAACAACAACGAGAGAGAGAGAGAGAGAGAGAAAGAGGGTTGTTGTTGCGCGCACCTCCTTGGCGTAGGACTCAAGAATGTTGGGTCGAAGGGGCATTTCCTTGTAGAGTGTCCCGGAGACAATGACCTCTTCCTCAGCACGCAGCTCCAGGATCTTGTGCACGATGCGTGGTGGCTTGGCCGTATTGTTGTGCCACCGCTCTTTGGCTTCTTGCAGGAGTCGTGGTCGCATCTGCTGAAGTCGGTGATAGTAGAGCGGCGCATACTGCTGCGAGTACTCCTTGGTGAGTGTACGAAAACTGTGATGTTTGGCGGTGTAGTCAGCCATTTCGCGTTGTATCTTGCGCCCTCCTTCCTCCCCTCCCTCCAACGCCATCGGATCGTTGATTGCCGGAGCCCTTAGCAAGTCATCACACGGCGAGTTCGCCAAGTATCTGTGTGCCAGATATAAAATAAGAGAAATTCTACAATTTTGCGTCCCAAATAGACGCAAAACGTACCGTTCCAGCAAGAATGGTTGTAGTTCATCATCCCCTTCTTTAAGAACATGCGAGCCAGCAGATTCAACCACCTCCATTTCGGTTTTTTTTTTTCTCGCCTCACGAATCTTTTCGCGCCTTTGCCCTCGACTGGGTGTTCCCGCCAATATTTCAAATTCTTGTCCCTAGAGAGAGCCGAGGTGAAGCAGTGAAGCCTGCGTTTACTCGCTTTGCCAAGCCTCCCCCCCCCCACCCACAGCGATGAAGCAGAGGAAAGGCAACGCGGCCACAAAGGGGGAAGAGGAACAAAAGGCAGAAGGCCTTGCAGTGGAGGAAACATCGAAGGAGGGAAAGAAGAAAACCAAGAAGGACAAGAAAGAAATCCAAGGCCTTGGTTCGCCGATCGTGAACCTGCAGCTCCCTATCTACGGTTTGGCAGTGCAACACGTGGGGTTGGATCAAGAAGACAAAAAAGAGGAAGAAGAGGAATCGAAGGGGTCAGACGAGGCTTCTGCCCGGCTTGTTGTCATTGTTGGCGGTGGCGGTGGCCCGGGCAACACTGGCATCGAGAACAAGGTCGCTCTGTTTCAGTTCAAGGTTCACACACACTTGTCATTACGGTTTCTTTAGATCCTGTGCCCGCCACTTCTATTCACACACTTGCGCACTTCGCCTGTGCAGGATGGCGGTCTGCACCTGCTGGCCTTGGCCGACCAGGGCGAGTGTGCCATTATGAATCTTGCGCTGCACCCACAGGTCTTCTCTTAGCAAACCGGTTTGCTCTCGCATCTCAGTTGAAGATGCATAGCTCACACGTTCTCCGCCCACACCGCACACATAACCACAGGAAAGGGTGATTGCGTGTGGGGCCCAGAACAAATGCCGTGTTCTTCAATTCACCAAGCTTGGGTAAGTGTAAAGCTCTCGTTCCGAAAAAGGCCCCTTTGGTGCCTTGCCCAGCTGTAGAGCACTGACTGAGCCGTGGGCGCAGGTTCTCACAGCGGCAAGAGTTTCAAACGGACTTCTTCGAGGACAAAGAAGAGAGTGACCAGGTACGAAAAAGAAAAAGGGACACTCGAATGAGTTGCTTGTGTGTGTGTGTGTGGTGTGCACAGACAAGGACCCCCCGTTCTCTAATGAGCTCTACACTACCACACACACACACACACAGAAAGCCGTTCTCTTCACACCGAACGGAGAGATGCTCATCACGGCTGGCGTCGATGGCATCGTGCGCCTGTGGGACTGTATGGACTTCTGCTAAAGCCAGTTTCTCTCGCTCTACATGAAGAGGCCACTTACTCTTCATTGCTGCCTCTGCTCTTCAGGGTCGACGCTAAAGGAGAGAAGCGCGCTTGCGCCTGCCTCGCCCAAGGAGATCGCATCCATGCACGTGTCGCCTGATGGCCTTTTGGTAAGCAATTCATTACGCGCAGCACAAGACAAAAAGCTGCAAGACAAAGGGTGAGCGCAGCCGCACTGACGAGACGTCCGACAGCTGGCAACCGTTACTGGCCAGGCTGGAGACGTGTGTCGCATCTGGAAGCTGCCTGCAGGCGACGACGATCAACCAAAAGAGCTGCAGACTTTGGTGCCTCCCGGTATGAAAAAAATTGCACATCCTCCCCTTTTGCCGGTGGCCGTGTGTGTTTCATGCCTTCTGGCCGGCAAACCACCGACTGACCTGACGCAAATGTCATGTGGCTGCCTCCAGGTGGGGACAAGACGCTCTGTTTCAGGGATTGCAAGTTTTCGCCCGATGGGAGTAACTTGTACACGATACAGACCAAGAGCCGATCAGACTCGTATCTCACCAAGTGGAGCACCAAAAGCTGGAAGGCAAGTCAACGTGCCTCCCCCCCCCGCCCTTCTCCATCTAGCTTGCTGGCTGATGGTAGTCTGCTGGCGGCTGTGCAGGTGATTTCCACGACCGTGGCCCACACAAGGATGGCCGGTGCTTGTGTTGCCCTAAACGTAAGGTGCGCATCTAAGGGGAAGGGCCCGCTTCTCTCCCTTTCATCAGGCCGTGGCATTGACGAGGGTGACCGTGCATTTGCATTTCTATGCTATAGCCAAGACGGAAAGTTCGTGGCGACTGGCAGCGGTGAGGGCGAGTTGGCCATTTTCCGTTCGAACGACATGAAGTGGATTCACAGGAAGCGCGTTCACGACTTCTTCGTCTCCAAAGTGGCCTTCGCTCCTGACAGGTAACATTTCAGCCCTTGTCTTTTGCTCAACGAATCTGCTGACGATGTGTCATCTTTATACTATTACTTAGTGCACACATCTTCTCGACGTCGGGCGACTACACGCTTGCTGTGACCGCTGTGCAGCCCACTCGCGGTGCATTTCTTCCCCCCCCCCACCAAATCTCCTCTTTTCTTTCCCTTTTGTCGCGCGTTATGCATAATCCTCTGCTGCGGTTTGGCGTTTGCTGACTGGGCCCACCCTTCTAGGCTTTGTGTCCATGTACGGCAAGAAGCTCTTTGTGACCTTGGCCATATTGGTGGCGCTGCTGGCAGTCCTCGCCCAGGTTTTTATGTAGGCGCGCGTTGCGGCGCTGAAAAAGGAAAGAGGACCAACGCGGCATTTTTTCTTTGTTGTGTTGTTGGAGGTGTGTACTCGCGAGTTGGTGCTGTTAAGTCTCTTCTTAAGAGACTTGGCTGGCCTGGTATGAGGGTCAACCACGAGTTCTTAACGTTAGTGTTAATGGGTCAAGTCTCCCCAGGTCAGTCAGTCACCCTGCCACACAACAAAAGTCCATTTGACTACCTGCACACGGAAGAGGGCTTCAACCACGCCAAAAACTACTTCCACTTGATTGCCACGGTCGATGCGGACGAGAAAAAGGGCCCGGAACGGGATGAGTACTTCAACGAAAACCAGTTCATCAACTTCTTGCGGAAGCTTACCGACTTCAACGACCATGAGATACTGGAGATCTACGACACTTTCGGTTACGCTCCTTTCCCTTTAGAATGCAACTTGGACACGAACCAACTGTCCGTTTGGGTGTGTTGAACATGGCAGACGTGCGGTTGGGCGTGACCAGCGGCATTCGGTTTGAGGAGTGCTTTTTCATACTGGCTCTGCTAGGCTCTCGTGACAGCGGCCAACTGAACAAGTTTTGGTACTTACTTGTTCGCTACACCTCCTCGTCACTGCGCATCAGAGAGCGGCACCGAGCTGATTCACACCCTCTTAATACCCATACAGGTTTTTACACAGTGAGTCTATGTTTAACATCCTGATGAACAAGCTTACCGGTCTGGTCATGTATGACAAGTTCCGTCGGCTTGGCTTCCTGCTTGGGATTCCTGAGAAGTATATCCTCGGTACAGCTCCTTTCCTCAAAAGAGAGAGAGAGAGAGAGAGGATAGAGATAGAGATAGAGAAACGTGCAAGTCCACTTTTGTAAGTGTGCGTGGTGGGAATGTGGCAGGACGGCTGTGGCACTACAAGATGAATGCATTTTCTTCATTCGACTACGAAGCCTTCATGCTGCTCTACTTCGACATCTTCAATAATGTGGAGGCTTGGCTTGTTGTTCATATGCCGCACGATGCTACAAGAGACGCAGATGACGGAAGAGTCAAAGGCCCACGTTGCGCGATGTCGTGAGGCAACCAACCTCCTAGTACCCTTGTACACAAACCAAAATAGATTTATTTATTGATTTTACTGAGTGACTCCTCGGTGCACAGCTTGTAGTTGCTGCGGATAGATTGCCCGCAAGCACGATTCGAACGACACGCAAACCTAAAGAAAGACCAGCGGTGTACAAAAAAGAAGAACTTGTCCTCCTTATTTTGCGATACGGAGTCGTCGAAAGGGAAATGTCGCCGTTACGCGGTGCAAGTCGACGTTGGTATCTCAAAACTCTTTTATCCTCTGCTCACCATCAAAACAGAGCTGCAGCCCAGACACAAGCAGTAAACATATTCATACCCTTGAGTATCTTCAACGTTTGTTCAAGCCGAGCAGTCATAAAATGCCTCTACAGCTGCAGGTAAGAGTAGTTGAAGCGCGTAATTTGGCAACAAGAAGACCAGATGGTGCGTTACCCTGCAGTTCGAAGTGTCATAGCAGTTTATCTTACCGATTTATGTTGAGGCAGGACGGGCCAATCCGTATGTTGTGTTGACCACCCTGTCATCCTCTCGAGCTGAAATCAAAACTAAGGTTGTGGAAGGAACGCTCAATCCGCAGGTGCGTTAGTTCAATAACCTCGACGACTTCGTCTCTCTCACACACACACACACACACATATCACTCGTGTTTCTTGCGCACAGTTCAACGCTCAGTTCAGCCTGGAACTGAAATCCACCGCAGACCGCCTCCTATTTCGTGTGAAGGTGACACAACTGGCCAGTTCGCTTTGCGTCAGTGTCGTGCTAACCTCCTCCTTGACGACCGCCGGTGGGCTTTTGGGGGGGGGGGTGAATACGTGCACACAACAGGATTGTGGAAACGAAGAAAACGACCGCATGGGAGAAGTGTTAGTTACGGATATAGGGCACCTGGTTGAGATGGAGGAGACCATTGGATGGCTGAAGCTGGAGAATACGCAAGCAGGAGAACTACGCATTGGGCTGCTAGCCATGAACTTTGGCAAGAAGAAGAAATCAGGCGGTCGCAATGCTGCTGGCAAAAGCGGTCTGCTTAACAGCAGCCAACCAGGAACTGACAGCGGAAGCTCGGTTACTGACGAACCTCCACCTCCGAAACTATCGCGTAAAGAAGAGAAGCAGAGGTTGAAGCGGGAAAAGAAGGAGAAGAAGGAGAAGGAAAAGCTCGAGAAGAAGATGCGGAAGTCTGAGGAGAAGGAGAGTCAGAACATCTACGACACCGTAGGAAACTTCTCGAACATCAACCAGTCGCTGAAGGCACAACTCGCGGAGAACGGAGGCAGCAGTTCACCATCTCCATCGCCCTCCTCTTCCAACTACCGCCATTCGGTGTTCCCTTTGCCCACAAAGGCGGTCCTTGTGACCCAGATTGCCGACAGCCTCTCCACCACACCTGCTTCCCTTGCCGCTGTTGACGACGACGACGATGGCGATGACGACAACCACGACAACGAAGTCGGTCAGCCTCCTTCAACTTCCATTGCTTTGGCTTCACAACTGGACAAGAGACGGCACAACAGCGAGAGCGGCAGCTCTGACTCGAGCGCCTACGATGACAACGACTATTACGAAGAAATGGCCAAGGTTAATTCAATGCGACCGGTGGCAGAGTCGGCCCAGATGACCTCCACTCGCGCGGCAAAGCAAGGCTCTGGTGGCAGTGGATCTGGAGATTCAACTTCATCTTCTCCCCAATCAGTCTCTCCCCGTGGTGCGTCGGTGGTGTGTCAGCTATGCACAACCAAAGGACACTCGGCCAATACCTGCCATCTTTACCTTGAGCTTGTCGCAACCGCTTCCCGGCACAAGGCGCTCCTCCAGACTCAAGCTTTGGCTTTTGCTCAAGCACAAGCACAAGCACAGGCCCAAGCACAGAATGCTCAAGCACAAGCGCAGGGCCACCCCCAAGCTCATGCCTCTGCCACGGTGCAGTCTGGCAACTCGCAGAGTGCAGGGCAACGTGCCAGCCCCCTTTCTCCGAGAGCCTCGGGCGGAGCGCTTCCGTCATCACCGCGCAACAATCGAGTTGCAGATGCTGCACCTCTATCAAACTCTGGGTCGCCTCTCCTGCTGCAACGCCGATCTACCAATCCAAGCGCTCTAGCGCACACACAAGCAGCTGCAGGGTATATCCTTCCTTGTCCTTTTGTGCCTGCACTGGACAAGACACACTGAAAGTCAATTCAAACAGAAATAACCAGAGTCCAAGCCCTCTCGTGCGGCGCCAAACGACAGTACTCGCTGGAAGCGGAGGAGGCAGCGGCCAACATCTTCTGGATCCTCGTTTGCCACGGTTAACTGCGCTCTATTCAGGAAATGTGTTACCTACGTCGCCTCGCCTCTCCGTCATGAGCCCGCAGTACGTAGCCAACATTGAGACCCGCACGCAAGTTGGCGCCTAACTTGACGTCGATTCCACATTCCTTTGCAGTACCTTCAACGTTCAACCAGATCCAGCAGCGCAGAATCAGTTGCGCAAGTCGATCGGGGACATTCGACGGGACTTGAGCACCTGGGCCCTGCAATACCTGCGGTAAAACGCAACTTGATTTTATAGAGTTCTCGCTTTTTTTAATTTGTGATTTGCTTACTGTCCTCCTCGTGTACAGAATTATCAAAACATGCTTTACGCAGGAGCAGTACAGTTGTGCGTGCCTTCTTGTCCTTAGTTTGATTATGATTGCCCCCATATCTCACCTTCACAATTATGCTCCCCTTTGCATCAGCTGCGGCCTTTATCAAGAACGCGGTGGTCCGTTATCAACAATTTCTGGTACAGATTGCGGTTTGATCTTTTCCCTACCTCCCTTTCCCGAGCTGATGATGAGTGGTTTCCTGCAGCCTCTTAAAAAGCGGTGTGAAGATCTGCAACTTTTCCTGCCTGAAGGTTCGAGCAGGTTGAGTGATGTATTTGGATATATTTGTGGCTTATCATTATGCACAATATTGCAGATGTTCTGTGTGTAATGATTCTACACATGTTCAATCCACTCGATTATGCTCGTGCCTCCATTACCCTCTTCGGTAGCATCAAAGACATCTCTGATGTTGGATCTCTCAACCCTCAATATCAAGGAGAGACAGCCATTGCGTGGGGCCAAAGGAACAAACAAGAGGTAAATGAATGGGTTTATGTTGCTTGTTGTGCAAATTTTTTTAATCATGGACACACCGCACTGCACGCAGTTTTTGCACTTGGGTGTGGATCTGCTTGATAGCGCCGCACAAGAACTGAGGTTCTTTCTACGACTGCGTGAGGAGACTCTAACTACGGAATGGCTTGACCATGCTACTGAGGCTTACCTTCAATATTTGATATCATACAAGGTACATTTCTTTTTTAACCAAACTGATGTCAGCTCTGACTCACTTGAACCACTCACTCAATGACTCAAAACAGAGCCACTTGGCTCATGTGGCCACCACAGAACCTCCAATTCCTACTCTTGCTGTGGAGACAATCTGGCACGCCCACGTAAGACGACCCACCACCATAAAGAAAACGCAAGCAGTCAACACGCCAAGGCTAACGAAAACACCAAACGAACAGATGATGCATCCCGTTCGCTATCACATGGATTGCAACCAAATTGTAGGCGCTATCATCGACCACAACTGTGCAACTGTAGCCAAAGGTTCTCCCATCACCGGGAGGTGGAGGTGGTGTTTGATGTGTGTTCACTGACTGACACTGGCCTCATTAGTGCTTGAGCGGGCAAAGTCTCGTGGTCCAACAGAGCCTGATTCACTCTTGTCCCCGCACTACGGCTGAAGATATAAACCGTCAAGAGAAGCCTAGCCCCAAACCCAAGTCACGTCCGCTTCGTAGGAACTTGTACAAATGCGCCTTTGGCACCTCGAAGAAAAACAATAATTAGAATCTTTTCTTGGAGCGCCTTTCGGAAATACAGAAAGCTTTTGCCTGTCCTTGAAACAGAGAATCCAGACGACAGCTCACACACGCCCTGCTTGCTCGCAGCCGACAGCTCGTGGATAGAAGCAGCGAGATCCCGGCGCCGCAGTAGAGAGAATGCTCCCCAGTCAGTCTATATAAAATAAACTGCGGTTCAGTGTACTTTCACAACCACACACACACACACGCCATGACCACCCAGCAAACAACACTTGTCGGCGGCAAAGAGTCCACTGTCCACGAGATCTTCCAGAAGACTCTCGACAAGACCCATCACTGGCTCAAGGACATCAAAGTTGAATGTGGTCTTAACGACGTTCACCAAGCATACACTCTACTTCGCGCGGTCCTGTTTACGATCAGGTCGCAGCTCAGTTTTTCTGACCGGTCAGATCTGATAACTCATCGTTCAAGTTTTTATGAACAGAGACCGGGCGCCGATAGGGGATGCCGTGAACTTCGCGGCTCAGCTGCCCATGCTGGTGCGGGGCTTCTACTATGAAGGCTGGATCCCCTTCAGCACGCCTGACAAGGGTACGGTGGATTCGAGTCTCCATCAGATTGCCCCATTTTGTTCTCTCTTGTTTGTGTTTGAACTGCCACTTACCTACCACTCCCTCTCCATCCCACCCAAAAGACATACGCACCAAGCAGCACTTTTTCGACTCAGTGCTCTTGCACGTGGGCAACAGGCCAGGCGCGCTTGGAGTCGACATTGAGCGGAAGACCATGGGTGTCTTCAAAGGTGGCGTCATCATCACACCCACTGGCACGGAGCGAAGATGTTCAACTAACCCTTGAGTTGGGGGCAGTGCTGGCCAAGTACATTAACGCACCAGAGATGAAGAAACTCGAGAATGTGATGCCCCATGACCTGAAAGAGCTCTTCCACCTGTCGTCCGGCGCCCAACCGGTTGTTGCTCAAACAACCACTCAGGCAAGTGCCTGAATGGTGGCGTCGATAGAGTTGGTGCCAAGGACTCTGGCCCTCCCATGAGGCTCTTGCTGCTCTTTTTCGTTCTCACCCAATAAAGCTCCCAGCAACAACGTGGGCTCACATTTACTCGGTGCGCGTGATAGCGGCAACGCGCGCGCGTGCCTTTTCTGCTCAGAGTACTGCCCGAACGTTTTGATTGGTTGCGGAAAGATGAATAAAAATAAAAAAGCGGAGTTGCCTTGTTTTTGTTCGCCGCACGCTCCTTCGGCTAAGAAAGCAACCAGGCACCGGCCACTTCTTCTTTTTTTACTTTTGCGCTTTGAGAAGACGAGAAGACCACCAACAACACCACCGGCAAGCTTTACAACTTGTTCTTGGAGCATGACAACCATGAAGGAATACACGCTTGTTGTCATGGGACCTGGCGGCGTAGGCAAGGTGCAGATATATTATATGTTCTTCTCTTTGTCTTGTGCGTTGTAGTTGCACTCACGCATCAATATTTCCTCTCTCTCTCTCTCTCTCTTTACTTTTTATTCTGTACGTGCTCCACAGTCCGCCATCACGGTACAATTCATTCACGACAAATTCCTCGAGCGATACGACCCCACCGTAGAGGACAGCTACCGGTTTGTGCATTTCCCTCCCTCCGTCCCTCCACTTCTTTCCCTCTTTTTGCCGCTGCTGCGTCGTTTCCGTTCTTTTTGGAGTCGTGTCTTGTTTCCTTTTTTTAGTCCACACCTTGCAGACCCCCCCCCCGGTCCACTTAATTGTAACAATATTGTGCTGTACAGCAAGGAAATGGCTGTGGACGGTGTGGCCTGTACTCTGGATATCATGGACACCGCAGGGCAGGACGAGTACAAAGGTACCATGTTTTTATAAAAATAAGAGAGGGCAGCACACGAAAGAGAGCAGCGCCTAAGGTCAGGAAAAGTGGCTGACCTCTTGTCTTGTTTCTTCTCTCTCTCTTCTCTTCTCTTTTCTTATCTTTTCAAGCACTGTTGGACCAGTACATGAAGAACGCGCATGGGTTCCTGCTGGTGTACAGCATCACTTCCAAGACCAGCTTCGAGGCCATGGACAAGTTCTATGAGAGCATCAAGCGAGTGCACCCTGTTGCACTGCCCATCATGCTGGCGGGCAACAAGGCTGATCTCGCCCATGACCGCGAGGTTGAGACCGAGCAAGGTCAATCGTGGGCTGACAAGCACCGCACCGGCTTCCTCGAGGTGAGTGCCAAGGGCCGACTCAATGTGGTGGAATCATTCGTGTGGCTGGTGCACGCCATCGACGAATGGCGCAAGAAGCACCCCGACCTCAACACCCAGCGCTCGGCTGCAGTCGGCAAGAAGAAAAAGTGCACTCTCTTCTAGAGGGAGAGGAGTTGTCAGAACGAGGGAGAACTTGAGCGAGAAAGAGCAGGAGAGAGAGAGAGAGAGAAGACATGTCACTGCACATGAAGCGCGCGGTGGCGTGGTGTGATGGTGTGATAACACTTACCATCAGGGCTTTAGAGAAGGACCCTATCTCAAAGGGGAGGAACGATTTTACAAAAATATTGTTTTCTTTTACCCGCTTTTTCTTTCCGGTTTTTATTTTCATGAACAAAAATAATTGGGGGGGGGTAACCGACACAACGCGGAGAGGATCATCTCGCGTAACGGTTAGTTTCTCGGCCCACATATTGAAGAAATGGAGCCTCGAATACAGAATTCACGCCAGGAGGAAGAGGCGGCCTCTTCTTCTTCTTCTTCTTCTTGCACTTTGCTCAAGTATTGGACGAGCCCATTTTTTGAGAGACGCGGCCTCTCGTCGGGCGACGCACTTCGCTATGGCGCCATCTTTGCCGAGCATGCCATCGAACGCGAGGACTGCAGCGGGGTCGACCACGCACTGCTCAAAGAAATGGGCATTGTTTTGATCGGTCATCGCATCAAAATTTTGAAGGCGTTGCACGATGCTACCACCAACACCACAACCGATGTGCAACCGAGGGCCGACCGTGGCGGCCACAGAACTTCAAACTTCAGCTGCAGCCCATCGTCATCACCAGCAGCAGCAGTTCCAGGCGGTGTGGTCAGTGTGCCGCAGGAGTCTGCAAAGCCTCCTCCTCCTCCTCTGCTTCAGCCACCACCAGCAACTGGCGTCGTGGTGGAGACGAAGACTACAACGAGCACAAACCTGATCAAGCGTGCTCGATCTTCAACTTCTGACGGCAGTCGGCAGGACGATAAGCCTCCTTCGTCCGCCCGGCGGGCGAACAAGAAACTCAAAAGCCACATCTTCTCCTCCGAAATCCCTGCTGCTGCTGCTGCTTCTTCTTCTTCTTCTTCCACCAGGCTCACCAAAAGGCCCTTGCCGGAGCTCCAACACATCATTGCCGACTCGCGGCTCGTGCAGCTCATCACCGACGCATCGGCAGGTTCCGCTTCTAGCGCACCACAGCATGCGACCGCCGCTGTCCCACCGGCTTCTTCTTCCTCCTCCTCTACTGCTACTAGCAGCAGCAGCAGCTTAGGGCCAATCACTAACGGAATGAGCACGTTTTCGACCGAAAAGCCGGTTACTGTGCCTGAGGTGAGTGACGTCATCGCGGTGCATACGCCATCACCGTCTACGGTGAATGTTGGCGGCGGCAGCGGCAGCGGCACCCTTGTTGACAAGGGCAAAGAGAAGGCCAACGAAGATGAAAAAGAAGAAGAAGAAGAAGAGCTCAAGTGGAACGGCGACTCGGATAACGAGGAACACAGCGGCAGCGAGAGTGAAGAAGGCATGGAAGAAGACGACGAAGATCACCACACTAACAATGATCCTTCAACGCTGCCACCCCAGCCGTCGCTCGGCGAAGGTGCGACACAGCTTGAGGCCTATATGTCAACAACATGTTCCCACATGTGCAAACCAACTCTACTTCATCCTCCTCTCTTGAAATGCAGCTGTGCCGGTTGCACGGCCGGAGGACCTCCCCTGCATTGACTTTAGCCTGGTCAAGGACGGCCAGCTTGAGAAGCTCAAGGAGCTCATCCTAGCTTCCTTTACCGCAAGGCAGCCACCTCGGCCGCATCAGGTCCCACACGCTCTCCCCTCATCTGAGAATGGCTGTTGCTAATCTTGTTGTTGTTGTTGTCGTGTTGTTTTTGCGCCCAAATCTCGTGCTGCATCCTCTGGGTATGAAACACATGACGCTACAGTGGGAGGCCGTGTACGCTATCATGCAGGACCTACTGCAGCCAGTAGAGAATCTGGAGGCGTGCGTCATGAAAAACTTTCTCCTACAACATGCTACCGGGAGCGGCAAGAGCCTCACCATCGCGTGTCTCACTTATTGCCTCTATCTGCTGCGGGTACCCTCGGTTTCGTGATTGGCTCTGGTGATGGCGATCGATGATGAACACTCTCTCAAGACCGTGTTTTTATGGTGTGGTGTCGATCTCCGGGGGGGGGGGACACAGGATGTCTGGGACGATAAGCAGTTCAAGTACCACAAGATTGTGGTAATGAATGACAGGTGCGGCACGGACCACTTGCGATGATCCCCTCCAGGCTCTTATGCATGTATGTGTTGATGTGTGGCGCTGTTTTTCTGCAGAAAAATCCTAGACGAACAACTGGGCGACACGGTGCTCAATTTCCTCTCGGCCAACGGCATCCGTGATGTGCAGCGAAGCAAGACTTCAGAACACCTGGCCCAGCTCATGCGCACCGAGCGCCCACGAGTCATTATCACTACCATGCAAAAGTTCATCAAACTCGCTAAGGTTCGATGCGAAACCGCGCGTCTCTGTCAGGCGGCGGGTGTGATGCAACATGTTCTTCAAACTCTCACTACTCTAACCTTTCCTTGGTTGCTTCTTCCCCTCACTCTCTCTTCTCAAAGGGGGACATTGAAGAAGAGAGCGGGCAGAAGAACATCGCCATAATCGCCGATGAGGCCCACCGTTCACATGGTCGGAAGAGCACCCGTACCATGCATGGTTCGTCTCTCACCTTCCTCAGGTTTCCTCTCTCCAAGGGGTTTTAGCCGTCCGCTGCTGCTGCTTCAGTCGCTAATGGTCCTCGTGCAGAGTTTTTGACGGGCTTATCACGGCAGTCGAGCCGCCTGTCCTACTTCAGCTTCACATGCACACCCAACGCCAAGGCCCTGGAGATGTTTGGCGTCCGCACAAATGGGCTCTATGAGCCATTCCACACATACAGTATCGAGCATTGCATCCGGTGCGCACCTAACCTGCATTCAACTCCTCCTCCTCCTCCTCCTCCCTTTGAACCGATCGCTGACGTTATCGGGTCGCTCATTTCTGCGCGGGAGCAGAGACGGTTATGTGTTGAATCCCTTGCTCAACTACAAGAGCGTGGGCATCTATGCCAAGCTGTCCCGCCAAAAGGCCGAAGAGGCCTGTTTCGAAGAAGGTTCGGCCTCTCCTTCGTCTCGGTCCTTTCTGCTGCCCTGGGACCGGCATCGTGTGGATGGCACGCCACTCAAATAACTCAAGAACTGAGCGTGGGGGTTTGGTGGGAGGTGCAGGCCTGGACGCCACGTATCACCTGGTCAAGAGTGCGGCCGATGATCGGGTACTGCTCCGGGAAAAGGCCAAATATATCTTGGCACATTTCCTCGAGGTGCTCGAGTCGAAAACCACGCCTTTGTTTCAGCCTAAGGTGACCCTTTCCCCTTCCTCATTTTTTCTTTTTTTCTTTTTTTTTCCCCCCTTCAAGCCCCACCGGTCTTGTGTTGTTTGTTTAGCATGCAGCAAGCAGATTGTACTTTTAAAGACCTTAAATTTATGCATTTAATGTTGTGGTGGCAGGCCATGCTGATTGCCAGCAGCCGCAAGCATGTCATGTGGTACAAGGAAGAAATCGACAAGCTCTTGCTCGAGCTTCCTCATGAAAAGGTATGACGCCATATATGCAATATATAGTGTCTTTAATAGCTCTAGAAGAGGAAGCTGATGAGAGATTGTGCCTCGCGTTGGCAGCGTTTCGGGGTGGTGGCCGCCTTCACCCAGTTTACCTACGGGGGCGAGCGACTGACGAAGGAAACTGATGTGGCGGTCAATGGCGCCTACGCAAAGGGCATCGTCAAGTATTTCAAGGACCCGACCTCCACAGTGAAGCTCATCATCGCAGCAGACAAGTTCCAGACGGGCTTTGATGAGCCGATGCTTCACACCCTGTACATAGACAAGCGTCTGCGCGGATCCAACGCCGTGCAAACGATCGGTAAATACCCTCCCCCGCCCTGGGTCTCTCCCCACCTTCCAACACAATACGCCTGTGGCGACGGAGGAAAACGCGAGTGGGCTGAGGGAAACTCTTTTATGCGTTGCGTTGCCATGTGGCGTGCAGGGAGGGCCAACAGGGCGGCGCCGGGGAAGACAGACACGTGTATTGTAGATTTTGTGAATAGCCGGAGGGACATCGGTCAGGCGTTTGCCCTCTACTGGAAGAAGACCACCCTCAAGTGTAACGATAATCGGTTCGAATCCTCAATTTGCACCCTCCCTCCCCGCTGCGCCATTCTTTTCTGCTGAACGTTAGTGCTTCTGCGCGTTTTACAGCACACCGCAGGAAGCAAAGCTCGATCGAGTCTCAACGCGGCTGCTTCAGGTGCCGGGAGTCATTGAGCGGGATTTGAACCAGTGTACGTGTGTCGTGTGCGCCCTGGTGATGTACATGATTTTGTCGCGGGCCTGGTGAAACCGCGTGTGGCGGCGTACCTACTGTCAGTACCAATTTTGAACAAAATTGTTGCGTTCACTACCACGCAGGCCGGGATCACATAATGATCGAAGACGCGCTCCGAATCAAAGCGAAAAACAAGGACCGGCTGCTCGAGGACGACCTGCGCCAGTATCTGGCGCTCTGTGATCGTCTGCAGGTAACCCTCACTGGTTTCATGATCATCTTGGCACTTCCCCCTCCCCTCTCATCACAGCTTTTGTTTCGCGCGCTTCCCGCGTGGTGGGGTGGCGGTCATTCAGGTGGAGAACACGCAAATTTCCTACGCATTCATACGGCGGCTGTTGCAAGAGTTGACCCAGCTGCGACATCGACGCCGGATCGAGTCTTTCCAGTCCCTTCTGGACAACGTGACAATCACCATCGAGAAGATCGAGGAGGAGAAAGGTTCTTAGTTTCCGAACCTGTTTGTCTTCCTGACCTAAGCTTACCTTTGAAGCATGGCACTAACACCCTTTCCCCTGCTGCTATTGCTACTGCTGCTCCTTCTCTCTCTCTCTCTCTCTTTCTCTCTTGCATACAGGCGCCATTATGTTGGGCACAGACGGGCAGGTGCTGCAAATGCCTGGCGACAAGACTCAAAAGCGAGTTTTACGGCAAGAGGTGCCAACTTTATTTCCTCTTCTGTGTGTGTGTGTGTGTGTGAGAGAGAGAGAGAGAGAGTGGCGTCGATTGTGCCGCCTGTGCTCACGGTTGTACCTGGTCACGTACGCCAACACAACAAAAACCCACCAGCAAACAATGACGACGGATCAGATCGTGGTAGCCTCGAACCACGAGTACCAGCGACGAGTGAACAACATGTGGGACGCCACCAAGCCTCATGATGATGGCTCCGACATTCCCGGTACCTGATGGCTCTATCCTCATGTGGTGATCTATCGCGCTCTGACTCGCTTGTTCCCATGCCCTACCCTCAACGTAGAGATCGACAAGACCACGCTTGAGTTCGCGCAGTCCATTTGGGCGTCGCGGAGACGCGCTTCAACATCTGAGGTCAGTTGGCATTTGCATTTGCGCGCTAGCTACCTGCGCTTTCCTTCTTTTGTTATTGTGTGTCTATGTGGTGGTGGTGGTGGTGGGGTTAGCTCTGCCCCTTTCCCTGTTCTCTAGCTGTTCCTCACATGCGCTGCGTGGCTGCTGCTGCGAAATGGCGCGGGTTTGGGGCAGATCATGGACCCGATCGAAGGGGACAAGAAAACAATCAAAGAACGGCGGCTGGTGGTGTCGCGCGACGCCTATGGCGTACTCGACAGGGAGGAGCTTACGCGCAGGGGGCTCCTACCTCCTATCCCGCGTGTGGCTACCGCCGAGCGCACCCGATCAACGTACTCGTCATCATCATCATCATCACCACCGTCATCATCGTCCTCGTCAACGACAATCTCGTCATCGTCGTCAGCTGCTTCAGTATTAGTGGCGTCCTGCAGCACCCTGCCCACTTCCTCCTCTGCTGAGGTTTTCGCTCCGCCTTCGCCTCACCGATTGACGTCATCAGAGTCATCATTGCTTGCTTTAAGCACCTCATCCTCGGCATCGTCGTCCTCGTCATCGTCGTCCTCGTCATCCTCGTTGTTCTCCTCACCAATGCCGCCATCGTCTCCGCTGCGTGTCTCTGGAAGTGGGGCGGTGGAAGATGAACGTGCACTGCGCCGGACCCGAGGCACAGCTTACTCCTCGAACCCCCACCCCCAAACAATCGCGAAATTCTTGCTATCTTTGTTCTGACTCAATCTCTGTCTTCTCTCTCTCTCTCTCTCTCTCTTTCTGCTTGTTTGTGCACTCAGAACGTCGGCCGCCACCACTTCGTCACCTGATCCCTCTGCTTTCGTTGAGTCAAGACGATAAAGAGCGAAGAAAAGCCCTCCGTGCTCTACGCGACCACGTCACCTCAGGTAATGATATAATGCTTCTCTTTCTCCAGCGGGGACATGGACAAGGATCTCCTTTTAATTTCACGTGATCTCCGGTCGGTCTCTCCTCTATATATATATATTTCTCGCATACGTGCAGAGGAGAGCTGGGCGGTGGTGCGTGAGCTGAATGGGCTGCAGCCACTGATTGAGTTGATCACCAATCGCGGACGGAGCGTGCTTGAGGATATCTCTAGCAACCTCTCCGAGCGTGGCTGGGCGATAGCCGCGTTGAGCGAGCTCGCGCGCGATGGTTCATTTCTCGCCTCTTCCCTCCCCCTCACCCAACATGTGCACAACAAAAAGAAGGTGAACCACTTACTTTTGCACCCGCCTGCACCCACCTCCTGACAGAGCGAAACAGGGAAGCAATGAGGGAGCTCCAAGGCATTGGTGCCCTCCTTCGGCTGCTGTTGCCGGAGGCGCTGACCCCGCCCTACATTCAAGAACTTGCGCTAAAGGCACTCCGCAACATCTGTCTCGACAACAGTAACCTATCCCCCCGATTTGGATAAAAGAATGAAGAGGCCCCCCTCTTGCTGGTGGTGTGCGGCAGTCTCTTTGGTGGATTGTGGCTTTCGTCGTCTGACCTTGTTATTCATGCTGTTAGGCACCAACCAAAAGCTGGTGCGGGCGGAGGGTGGACTGCCCAGCGTGGTGGAGCTTCTCCTGCAGACGCAAAACTCGCACCTCCAGCTTGAAGCTGCCGGCACTCTCGCGGTCCTGGCTCATGATCGTACCCTCTTCTCTTCTCTTCTCTTTTCGCCGCACACACACACACACACTAGAGTATGACCTTGGAGAAAGCTCAAACGTTCTCAGTTCTTAGAAGAGCTCACTTCTGGTGTGATGTGTGTGTGTGTGTGTGTTGTGGCACAGCCGAAACCTGTATATGGCTAAAGGGACATGCCAATGCTATACGGCAGCTGCTTGACCTGCCGGGCACGCCGCAGCCTCAGTTCCTGGCCAGCCTCTTTCATATTCTTAAGTGCCTCTGTCAGGCCGATGGTAAACCATCAAACCCTTTCATCCTTCCCCGCTTTCCTCAATATCTCTGTCTCATTATGTTACCCTCTTCTTTCATATTTTCTTTATTCTTTATTTAATGCTTTTATCCCTAATTTGCGAATGCGCATTCGCCAGTCAACTTTCGCAAGCAGGCAATGAAGGACGAGGCATTGTGGCACCTCACCAATCGACATGTGCATGTTCTTCTCGATACGTGCGTGGGCTCTTATGCATGCGGCGTGCCGCTCTCGCTGTAACTCACAGAACACAGAGAGGAAGAGAGTCGTCAGAGAGCGAGAGCAATCAGCTTACACACAACTGTTGCTTGGGGCGGGCGAGGGGATTGCGTAGGGTGGCGAACGAAGCGCAGGCGCTGCGCTCATTCCTGGACCCGTCCAACTTCAATCACTTTCGGCCTTCCAAGCGCTTCGTACCCAATCTCCAACGCAGCCGGAGCGAGACAAGTGGTGAGGCGCGGCCAGCTGGTGTCAGTGGTGCATCAACGTCTCTTTCAACTGGCCAGCCAACACGCCGAAGCCGATCCACCAGTGTGCGCGAACCTCTCTCTTCTCTGACACAAAAGAGAAAGCTCAGCGAATTGGGAGCACCCGAGGCTCCATCACCTTTGCCTGCATCCGAGCCTGCAAGGGGAGGACCTCGACCTACAGGAGAAGAATCACAGCGGTCCCTTGCAATGCAGGACAACAATGTTGAAGGAAAAGCGCTCAAGAGGCCTCGCCTGCCCATGAGGGCGCTCAAGCGAACACGCTCCAATTCGGCTCCCATTGTGGCCCAACAGCTTCAAGTTGCTTCCTCTTCTTCTTCTTCTTCTTCTGCTGCTGCTGTTGCTTGTGCACTTGACGCTGGCCACTTAGCTGTAACCACCACAACTCAAATGGGGTGAAGTAAAAATTATCTACAATGACCACTGGCGTGTTCCCCTGTGCACACTCTTTGGCACACCGAACCGTCCTTGCCGCAGAAAAAGGTGTACAAAAGTACCTCATTCGGTCACGTAGGCCAGCCCGATCCCGTTCGCTGTGAACGCCAGCGCCAACTGCCCACGAGTGTAAGACACGGGGCTCAAAGAAGAAGAAAAAAGAAGAAGTGGAATGGGCAAAGGGTATCTTTCCGGCGTCGCGTGAGTACGAGGAGCCAGGGCCTTCTTGATGGCGTGAACCACGAGGTCGGTGGCGATGGCCAACAGCTTGTGCAGCTGCCAGTGATCGTCCAGGTACGGGGGCAGCATCGTGCCCATGGCCGGTTCGCTCAACATCCACCATGTCAGCTACATATCGCACAGCAGAGGTATACATGAACCCTTCTTGCCTCCAACGTGTTGAGAACCTTCACTTGGCCGCCCAAGACCAACACCTCACACCATCCACCACCAGTGGCCCCCCTGGGGCCAACTCCCAAATTGGGTAGGGGTCCCCTCCGGGGATGTTGTGTGTGGTGGGGAAGCCGGTCGCGTTCTTGGGGAAGCACCAGTTACCGTAGGAGCCGCCGCTGAGGATGGAGGACAGGGAAGGCGAGATCACATAGTCGCTGCCAGTCGACTGGCTGTTGGTCAGGAGGAGAGAGACGAAGCGGTCGAACTGGCGGCACACGCGGTGAGGCACGGCGCAGCGGAGGTACAGTTGTGCTGGCAGTAGCCGCCCTGGACCTTGTTGTAGAGCATGTAGTTCTGGTTGAAGTAGAGGGCATCGGCCTGGGTGGCAGTGGGACCCAGGGCTACGGCAAGCATGGTGGCCAAGAGGACGAGGCACTGGAAGTACTGATACTTGGTGGAGGAGTGCATTGCCGACGTGGGGGTGAGTTCTTAGGGGTGTTGTGGTGAGTATTGTGGCGACCTCCCTCGTTGCTTTTTATAGCCTCGGTGCCCGCCTCGTGCACGCGTGCGAGACCCGTTCCGACCTCCGCATCCGTCCGTCAAATTAAGGTCAGGCGCGAACAGGATTTCTTGATGAATCTTCACAAGCGCACATGATGCTTAACAAAAGTCAACAGGCCCAATTCTTGGCCATGTGGGTAATTGGGCTGGCGAGAGAGCCTTATTACAGGTTTGATGACGCGTGCGATCTACTACATCAGATCGGGGTGGGATCTAGCCGGCTCCGCCAAGCCAAGGCCGATCAAAACAGAAGTCTGGTGATGACTGCCACGCAATTCTTTCGTTCCACCCATACGGGTCCTTCAACGCTCTCGTTGCCACTCAATCGGCAGATGGGCATGCTGAAGAGATACTGCAGGGCAAGGTGTTGACATTCTTCACCTACGGCTTCATGTGCGACGACTGGGCAGAGTTCTGCAGACGCAGGGAAAGCGACATGGATCGGGGCCGATGGCAGTGTCTTGGCACTGTGACTCTTACAGAAGGCCAAATACTGGGGCGGGTCGTTGAGGAGGCCGTGACAAGGATCACTCAGATCAGTGATGATTTGTCACTGAGATCACTGATCTGCCATTTTCCCATTGCTTTTTGGAGATGTCCAAGCCGCCCGCTGCATCGCCCTTTGCCCAGTACGCAATAGACATGGGCAGTGATATGGGCCTACTGCATTGGGGCACCGATGGCTCTCTATTGCCTGTCTCTCACTCTCCTACCAGTAGTCATTACTACGAGAAGCACTACGATGAGAAGATTGACGTCTACTCCTTTGGCATTGTCATGTGGGAGGTCCTCACGAGGCGCGTCCCCTATCAAGGCACGACCTTCCACAAGCTCCTCCAGGGCGTCATTGAGCTCGACCCCGCCAAGCAGATCCGGCCAGAGCTTCCCTACCCTAACCAAACATCTTCATTTACGACAACTGGAGCGTCAAGGTCTTAGGGTTTAGGGTTTTAGGGTTAGGGTTAGGGTTAGGGTTTCAAACCTAAGTCCCTGCACAAAGTCGCACTCCAGTTAAAATGACTGTGTTTTGAGACTTAGAAAAAAGTTGACGCGCGTATGGCGCGTCCCACTAGTCGCGCCCACTGGTCATGCCCTCAATTAATTTCTCTGTTTCATTGCGCCAGAGGCACAACAAAACAGTTTTCTTCAACACCACAACAATGAAGCGCCAACATCCTGTGGCAAAACGCTCACGTCCAATGCCAGAAGAAGAGGAAGAAGCAGAGGAGGAGGAGGAGGAGTTTATTTGTTCACAATGCGACTCCTCCTTTTCCAGCCACAAACAGCTGAACAAGCACCAAAAGCAGGCTCACGCCCCCATCTCCGACCAAACCTGCCCGCATTGCCAGCAGGTTTTTTCAAATGCTGCATCTCTTCCTCGTCATCTTCATACCTGCCAGCAACAGCCCGCAATTGCCATTCACTGCGTCATCCCGCCATCAGCCGTTCCACCAAGTCCGACTGCGCCACACATCAAGTCCCGCTCCCGCAAGCAAAACTATGCTGCTGTTGAGCATTACCTGGTGCGCTTTGTCGCATACCTTGAAAACAGAGATTTCACCTACTCGAACAAATCTCAGCTCACACCACTGGCCACGCAGACAATTTTGAGCTACAAATCCTTTGTGCGCAAGTTTCTTGAGGCCGTAGTGACTGGCCTTGTCACTGGTCACAGTCAAGGTACGCCACTCACCACTCACCGCTTGCCGCTCGCCACACTGCTCACCACTCATCACACCACTCACCATTCGCCACACCGCTCGCCACTCGCCGCTCACCGCTTGCCGCTTGCCATTCACCACACCGCTCACCGCTTGCCGCTCGCCACTCGCCGCTCACCGCTTGCCGCTCGCCACTCACCACACCGCTTGCCGCACTCACCACACCGCTCGCCACACTGCTCGCCGCTCGCCACACCGCTTGCCGCTCGCCACTCACCACACCGCTCACCGCTTGCCACTCACCACACCGCTCACCGCTTGCCGCTCGCCACACTGCTTGCCGCTCACCACACTGCTCGCCACTTGCCGCTCGCCACTCGCCACACCGCTTGCCGCACTCACCACACCGCTCGCCACACTGCTCGCCGCTCGCCACACCACTCACCGCTCGCCACACCGCTTGCCGCTCGCCGCTCGCCACACCGCTCGCCACACCGCTCGCCACACCGCTCGCCACACCGCTTGCCGCACTCACCACACCGCTCGCCACACTGCTCGCCACTCGCCACACTGCTCGCCGCTCGCCACACCACTCACCACTCGCCACACTGCTTGCCGCTCGCCACTCGCCACACCGCTCGCCACACCGCTTGCCGCTCGCCACACCGCTCACCGCTCGCCGCTCACCTCACTTGCTGCTCGCTGCTCACCTCACTTGCCGCTCACCACACTGCTTGCCGCTCACCACACTGCTCACCGCTTGCCGCTCACCGCTCACCACACTGCTTGCCACACCACTCGCCACTCACACCACTCACCACACCACTCGCTGCTCACCTCACTTGCCGCTCACCACACCACTCACCCCACTTGCCACTCACCACACATTTGGCGTGGCAGAGGTGCTGGCAGAAGAGAACAACGATGCCACGTACAAGAAGATGGTGCTCCTTTTTGGCAAGCTCGAGCCAATCAGTGAGTTTACGCGAGGGCGTGAGCGGGACAACTTCATGGGCCGATCTCAAGTCAACTTGATGAGCGCGCTCCTTTGGCACCTAGCATTCCTCCAGCACCTTACTCACCCACGTGTGTCTACCAGCACGTGGGATGGTGAAGACCTCCAGCTACGTGCTATTCTTCTACCGCGGCTGCAGAGTGAGGTTGCAGAGCTCCGCGAGCAACTGGCGGAGAGCCACCACTACCTCTGCCAACAGATCGGCCGTCTCAAGGATCGAGCGGAGCAACAAGTGCGAGCACGCAACTCACAAGAGGCCCTTCAAGAACGGGGAACATGGATCTCGATCGAGTGGATGAGTGCCATGGCACAAGCACTCGACACGGAAGGATGGGCACGCCTGCGCCGTTTGGAAGCCGTGCTCCACACTACAACCGCAAGCGAGTTCGTTGGCGCTCAAGGCCAGCGCCAGGAACAAGTCGACTGGCTGCGCAACTGGATCGTGTTTTCCCTCTTTGTCGATATCCCCCCGATGCGTCCACAGAACGGAGTTCTTGAGGTGATGGCACACACTGAACCTGCTGGAAGTCGTACGACCAACGGCATCCTGTTCTTCAAGTCTCGTGTTTCTCTGCAGATCGTGCAGTTCAAAAACGCGGCCTTCCATGGCGAGCACATCTTCGACCTCCCTGACACTTTGCAGAAGAAGCTCCTTGCCTACATGACAATGGTCCGGCCTATCTACGCGTGCTCCATCTCTCGGCGTTCTCGTGGAAGGATGGTCGAAGCCAGCGACAATGAAGAGGAGAGTCCTGTGGACGACGACGATGATGACGACGATGACGAAGAAGATACAACACAGCAGCCAACTTGTGCTCCACTTCAAATTGCTTCTCGCCAACCTGCACAGACTGAGCTGTGTGACGAAGTGCGAGTGTGGCGTGCTCAGGCACCCTGGCTCTTCCTCCTTCCAGGCAACAAGAAGGCGACCAAGATCGGTGGCCTCTGGATCAACTTCGTCCAGGAGAACACGACCCAGAAGACCAACCTCCGTGTCTGGCGCAAGGTTGCGGAAACAGCATCATCCATGCAGAACACGGTGGACAAGCAGCAGACTCTGAGTGCTGCGTTGCTACATCAGCACAAGACGGGGCAAGACTACTATGTGACCCACGATCCACGTGCCAAGAGCCAAGAAGTCCACACAGTGTGGCAATCATTAATGAAAACCACTACCACCACAACAATTAAGGTAAAAACAAACAAAAAACTCAATAACAAACCATTTACCTTTGTATATTATTATTAACCAAAAAAAAAACAATCAACAATTACAGGTGATAGAAGAAGCTGTACCCCACCAGCAGCAAGAGGAGCCAAGACCAGCTACGACAAGTCTGGAACAACCTTCTTTCCCTTTTACATTTACAACACCTCCCCCAACCATGACAGCTCCCCATTTAACTGCTGTTCAACCTTCTTACCAATATCGTGTTGGTGATTGGCAATGTGCCAAATGTCATAATGTCAATTTTGCACGCAGAAATGAGTGCAAACGTTGTGCTCAACCAAGGTTTTAAAATAAATTGTTAAAACCTTAATTCAAAACAATTGATCAAGTTAAAATACTAAATTAAAATTTTATACATATGAATACACAATATAGATTTATTCAATCTTCTACAAACCATTTGATATATATATATATATTGAAATATATATCATTATTGATCAACACTATAAACAATAAATGTTTAAAATATTACAACAATCCACCTAACATACAATATATACACCCAAACAATATCATACAAGAAAAAACAAAAACAAACAACAATACCAATATTGTCAATGATATAAAAAATCACCAACAAGCAACAAAATACTACCTACCCCCTCACCCTCCCTCTTTTTCACTTCCAATGTTTGAGAAAATGAAATTGAAATCACAATTTTGATATTGACCACAAATGCTAAAGTCTTTTTCCCCCACCATTGAACTGCATATATATACATTCATTCACTTTTTGAATTAGGTGGATGAACAACCAAAAGAGTGACAGTGAGCAAGGGGGAGTGACATAGATGTTCCAGACCCCAAGGTCAATGAAGCAGGATTGCAAAAGACCAGCTGCAACAACAACAACAATGACAACAATGATGACAATAGTGAAAAACCAAATGAAAATGTGGAAAGGCAAAAAAGTGTGAAATAAAAAAAAAATGGGAGGATAAGGGAGTGAAAAAGCTGAATGACTAAGATCAAAACAAAAAACAACAAAAAAAGAATGAAAAAACTAAAAAACACAAAAAATCACAAAAGTAGGTTGGTTGTAAGGACCAAGACAAACTCAAAAAGTCAATAAAGAATATGAGCTCTGACATGCTTGCTATGCAAGTAATTGCAGAAACTATTGTGCCCTTTTCATTGCCCAACCAGGCAAAACTCAACCAAAAGAGGAAAACTTACAACAACAGCACTTCAATGGCAATTATTGAAGCCAACAAGGACTATTTGAGCCAATTGGAAGCCAAGCACAACAATAATGCAAATATCTTTCTGGATGACTAAGAAACAATGAAATGTACAAACCCAACCATTGTCACCAAAGGCAACAGCCCATTCCAACCAATTTAAATTGAAAAGGACAAAAAGGGTTAGGGTTAGGGTTAGGGTTAGGGTTAGGGTTAGGGTTAGGGTTAGGGTTAGGGTTAGGGTT
>NAVB01001982.1:0-11626 GCA_002179805.1 Acanthamoeba lenticulata | reverse complement strand
TTATGTAAAGAATGTTTGCGTGTTATTCCATGGCATTTTATGGTGGTTGGGCCGAATGTCCTTGGCGAGGAGCAGGGACTACCTGGCGGGGATTCTACGGCCAGCCAAGTTACCAGCGTGCTTCCGTGTGCAAATCCGCTTCTTCCCCGTTGTTCCAACACCTCATCCCATCTCACCACTGGTGTCCACCGTGTTCCCCCTTGACCACCACACACCAACAGTAAAACAATGTTTATCTTGCCACTATCACACAAGAATAGAGAACAACAGCATATCACCATGTCGAAGCAGAAGCCTGAAGCAGTGGACGTGCCCATCGTCAAGATGCACGGCCTGGGAAACGACTTCATCATGGTGGACGAGCCGCTCCGGCACGCCACCTCTCACGGCCTGTGGCCAGCTACCAGCACGTCTTCATCATCATCATCATCATCGCCCACGGCCTTGTCGCCCTTGCTCGCGGCTCTGGCCGCCACAACCCACAAATTCCCTTCCTACGTGCCGCCCGAATCACGGGCGCGTTCGGTGTGGGCCGGCGGCGTGGGCCACGTCGCCAGCACGCTCTGCGCGCGACGCTTTGGGGTCGGGGCCGACGGGCTGACGCTCCTCCTCCCGCCCTTTTCCGCCGAGGCCACCTCCCTGCCCGGCCGGCCTGCTCACCACTTCCGGTTCGAGCTGTACAACCCAGACGGGTCCGCGGCGCCCATGTGTGGAAACGCGCTTCGATGTGCGGTGAAGCTGGCCTGGGAGCGTCGAGGCCAGTTGCTGCCCGAGTCACTGTGGGCGCCTCCGAACCAGAAGCAGGAGAAGAAGGACGACGGACCCATCTTGTACATCGAAACGCCTGCTGGTAACCTCCCGTCAAGAGCTCCCAAGAACGCACTTTACTTTGGCTGACAACACCATCATGTTGTCAAGGCACCATGGTGGCGCATCTGACCGTGGCCGATGGAGGCGCGCACGTGACGGCCATCAGCATCAACCTTGGCCGCCCCAAGTTCGCGCGCAGCGCTGTCCCCTGCGTGCTCCCGTCGGGCAACAACAGCAGCGGCAACGAAGAAGACTTGCCCGTCTTGCTGCAGGATTACGCGGACACCGATGGGCGCGTGTACCAGTTCTCGTCCCTGGTTGTTGGCGTACCGCACACGGTGGTGTTTGTGGAGGAAGGGGCCAAGGTGCCGCTCAACACGCTCGGGCCGGCGCTTGAGCGCGATCGCTCCATCTTCTCACAGGGTACCAACGTCGGGTTCGCCCAGATCCTGCAAGACGAGGACAACACCTTCAACTACTGGGCGTGGGAACGAGGCGTCGGGGAGACGCTGGCCTGCGGCACCGGAGCGTCTGCGGCGGCGGTGATCGCCGGCGTGCTGGGGCGGGTGGATCCGGCTAAGCCCATCCACGCGCATCTGGTCGGCGGCGACCTCTCGGTGCGGGTCGACTTTACCAACAAGGACGCAATCACAGATGACGATGCAACGGACTCGGAGCGCGATAACGCAGACGTCAGCCGCAAACTGTGGGACCGATGTCGGGCGGTGGAACGAGTTTGGATGGAAGGAACATCGGTTATCGTCTTTGATGGCGTGGCTCGAGTCTCCCTCTAAATGATAAAAATATTCGCCCGCGCTCAGTAAGTGAAGAATCTCATGCCGGGTTGGCCATAGAGGAGTTAAAGGTTTCGATGTGGCCAATCGGCGGAAGCAAGCAATGGCAGAAAATACCCCTTGTGTTGACGACTTTGTCACTGGAGATATCGTGTCCGTGGAGTTTATGAACGTCCTGGCCTGCATACGACACTAACGCCAACAGCCACGCCTCATGAAGATCTACCAACTGCTGGTCGTCCAGGCCAATTCTCCAATGGCGGTTGCGTCTGCTCGGGCTACGTTTGTGCTTGAAGTCATCATGGAAAAAGATAAAGATTTTTATGGGCTTGGCCATTTGCACAAAGCGTGCGTTCTTGGGGCTGTAGCGTTACCGATCAAGAATCAAGGGAGAAGCAGCGAAGGCAGTTGTCGCGTGAGGCGCACAACAGCAGCTGATGGTGTCCCGGGTGGGATGCAGGCAGAAGGAGAGGCGACGAAAAGACCTTCTTGCCTCTCGCGCTGATCGCCGCTTGGTGCTGCCACATCACGCGCAAGCCTTCTCCTTCCCGCTCCTCCGGAGCCAGGTCAAGCCCCAGGAGCGTGATGTTGTTCTCGGCGGCGCAGAAGACCAGCTTGGCTCGTCGATCGTCGACGGTCGCGCCAGCAGGAAGCTCCAGAGGGAGCAGCGACGGGCTCGAGGTGATGGCCGACTCTGCTGGCAGCTTGAGCACCACCGTCGCCTCTTCTGCTTCATCTTCTTCTTCTTCTTCTTCTTCTGCTTCTGCTTCACAGCTTTGACGACGCCGTCGGCGCACAACGTAGAGGTGGCTGTCGTCGCAGCCCACAAAAACGAGGTCACGCCACAGGAGGGGCGACGAAAACACCGGGCCGCCCACGTCCACTCGCCACAGCTGCTCCCCCGTCGGCGTCACGGCCCTGATCGTCTTGTCGCAGCCGCCAAACACGACCTGCCGGACGTAAAATCAAAACATTAAATTACAAATATGAATTTTAAAATAAAGATATATATAAAATAAAACAATATATAGAAATATACAATTGAATTTAAATTGTCCGACGTACGATGCCGGTTCGCGGGTCCACGGCGGGCGATGAGAAAATGGGCCGGCCGGTGGTCAGCGCCCACGCGAGCCGCGTACCCTCGGCCTCGTCAGGAGAGTCGGCCAGCGAGATGCCCAGGAGGCGCCCGCCGTGGCTGCCCACGTACAACATCCTGCGCCGGGCGTCGATGGCTGGCGAGGAGTAGATCGGCGAGGCGCAGTCCAATGAGGCCACGCACGCGCGGCGGGCGAGGTCGAGCCCGTAGAGGCGACCGTCGTGCGACGGACACCAGACCAGACCCGAGGCCGGGTCGAGCGCCGGCGAGGCCTTGACCTGGTCCCCCGTCCGGAAAGTCCACACGATGGCGCCGTCGCGTGTCCGCAGGACGTAGACCACTCCATCGTAGCCTCCCACCACGAGCTCTGCTCTCATCAAAAATTAAACTAATTGTGTAAAAAATGGTAATAAAGTACAAAATAAAAAAGAATAAAAAAGAATAAATCAGAAATAATCGAACCTTCGCCGCTGAGGCTGGCGACGGCGCTGGACTCGATTCGCGTGCGCAGGTTGCGGCTCCACACAGTGTCGCCCGTGGCGACGTCCACGGCGTCGAACCGGCCCGAGTGCGACCCGACGTAGGCCACCATAACCAGTGCCTCTGCGTCGGCATTCACGTCGGCCGTCAGAGGGCCAAATGCCACCAAGAGGGGCGTGGCGTCGATGCATTTGTCGAGCGAGCGGCTCCACCGGAGCGCTATACGTGTCGGCGGCCGAGGCTCGAGCGGTGCTGCGACAGCGGCCGAGGCGGCGGCGGCCAGTCGAGCGGCGCCGGCCGGATGGTGGACGTGGAGACGATTGGTCCGCCCGAGGGACCACAGCGGGAGGAGCCGGTGGTCGCCGGGCCCGCCGCCGGGCTCGAGCTCGTTAAGCGCGGCCGATGCGGGAGACTCCTCCTCGGACTCGGACTCCTTGTTCCATGCCCCCTTTCGGCGTTTTCTGGCAAAGTTGGTGGCATCACCGGGCGGCTCTTCCTCCGATGGCTCGTCTTCTCGGGGCCGCTTGCGCTCTTCGGCAAGCTGAGCGTCGCCCACGTCGTGGGCCAGCAAGGCGAGGACGGAAGCGGCCAGTTGCCGCACGGGCCGATGCATCAGCTCGTCGTAGAGCCGCTGCTGCTGCGCTTCGCCACGCAGGACTGCAGCCGCACCCGACGCGCTGGTGTGAGCTGAGGCTGGACCATCTGGTTTGGCACAGAGAGCTCAGTGAGAGCAGCTTACCTTGCGCGTGGGGGACGTGCTCCAGAGCCTCGATAATGCGCTCGATGACGCGCACGGCGTCGATCGAGGTGCCTCCGGCCGACAGGAAATACTCGGAGTCGGCGGGCTGGTGCTCGGCCTCGGCTTTGATGTCGTCTTCGGCCGGGTGCTTGTCCTCATGGCCGTGGTCGTCTGGCTCGCCCTCGTAGGTGGTCTCGTCCCTCTTCTGCTCGAGAAAGGCGGACCAGGCCTCGTCGACGACCTCGCCGACGACGCGCTCCAGGTCCGCCGAACCATCGCCCGTCATGCACCTTGAAGGCCTTGGCCGACGGGCGAGAACGTCGCGGATGAGCGTGACCGGGTTGGCCTCTCGCGGCCCGTCTCTCAAGATCTCGGCGAGCAGCGCTCTGGCGTCAATCTGAGCACTGGGCGTCAGTGCGTTTGCTGCATCAAGCTCGTGCCAAGAGGCCATGAATGCACCTTCCCGTTGGGCGTGATCGGCAGCCGCGGCAGCACGATGTGGACCTCGTGTGGGCGAGCCACGTCCTCCAGGTTCGCGTTCAGCAAAGCCGCCCACTCGTCCACAGTCCCAGCGTGGTTGGCCCAGAACTCGTCTGCGCCGCTCGGCGAGGTTAGCTTTTAAATTTATATATATTTTAGAAATATTTAAGGATTTAAAAAAATGATGGAGAGGGAAGGACCTTCATCCTCCAAGTCCACGTTCAACGCCACAAAGGCCAACAGCCGCGCGGGTCGCGATCCGTCGCCCTTGTCGTGGAGCACCCTGCCCACCAGGAACAAAGCCGAGTCAGTTGGTTGGCCCACAATGAAGCGGTCGGTAAACGCACTTACATTGCGCCACAAGCGGCAGGCCGAGCAGCTCGGCCTCGATGGCCTCCAGCATCAGCCGCTTCCCATGGACCTTGACTTGATTGTCCTTCCGCCCCAGGAGCACGATGCGGCCGTCCTCCACATAGGCCAGGTCCCCGGTGTCGCGCAACCTGGCGAGATCGACGTTGTTGGTTGGTTGGCCGCAGCCCAAACACACAAGCCACACACAAGGGCTGCGCAGCTCTTACGCGCAGCCTTGGGTCTCGCCCTCGAGCAGGCAGATGCGCTTGGGGCCGCCGATCCACAGAATCCCGTGTCCGTGCTCGACTTTGATAAAAACATGCCATAAAAACGCGACCAACGTGTCAAAGGCACCGCCTGAGGAGGAGAGCCCGGGGGAGGAGACTCACCTTGGCGCGCGTTGGCGTCGCGCACCACCGCCTCTGTGTCGGGCAGCGGATCACCGATCGGGACCACGCCCTCCGCCACGTCTTGCTCGGACACTTCGGCCATCGTCGCCCACTGCGGCAGCACACAAACATGGGTTGGTTTCATACGGTTGTTCCTGGCTATCGTGCACTTCAAAGTGAACCCAAACGCACGACGGAACACTCGGTTGTGCCGTAGAGGTTGAACACTCGCGGCTTCGGACTGGTCTCAAAGCTCATCAGACCGGTCACGAGGTCGAGCGGAAACGGTTCGCCGCCTGGCACGCGGTCGCGCATGGCACCGGTGGTCAGAGGAGGCGACGCCAGGCGAAAAGGGAAGGACCTGGGTACCGAGCGCCAACACACGCAGGGACCGCACAAAGGATGCGGCTGACGACCGCGCCGAGGTGATCCTGCAGCACACCAACATGTGCATGAGAGCTTGGTGGATGGCGGCCTTTGTGAGACCAAGCCGGGCGCACATGTGCAGAAACGAGGGGGTGGCTTGAAGGACGCTTACGCGCTCCCGCGCGAGCAGGGGCACGAGGACGTGAGGCGCAAGCTTGATGTCCTGCGCGACGAGCAGGAGTCGCGCACCGCTGGAGAGAGCCACAAAGATGTCAATCACCGAAGGGTCAAAGGTCAAGGGCGACGCCATGAACAGCGTGTCGGCCGCCGACGTGTCCCATAAGCGCGCAAACGCCACGACGTTGGGCACGACGCACGCGTGGGGCACGCGGACCATCGAGGGCTCGCCTGCGCAGGACACGGACATGTCAGGCTCGCGGTCGGGGCTCGCGAGCATCATCAGCATTGTCACCTGTGGTGCCGGACGTGAACATGGCGTAGGCCAGCTGGAGCGCTCCGTCAGAGCCAAAGCACAAGCACCGACGCGAGCGCTTCGCGTCTGCTCCACTGTAGCACCCTGAGGGCGAGAGGACTGTGGATCTGCCCGATTCGTCCAAGAGGACGACTTGGACACCACCGGCGGAAAGCCTAGCGCACTCGGCGCGGAGCCAGCCTTCTCGCTCATCGTGCCACAGGTTGGCCTCGACCAACACGCTTGCGAGGCAGCAGGACAGCCGCCGGAGGGCTCTTGCCTTGCGTCGTGCCGGGTGCACGGGGTCCAGCGGCACATAGGCATTGCCACTTTGCAGCACCCTGCAGGCCCTCTCATGCGTCAACGTGTGTGGTGGGCAAGCTGTAGTGCCTCGGACGTACGTACCCGAGCAGGGCAGCGAGCATGGAGATGGACGGACGGGCGTAGATGACGCAGAAGTGGCCTACGCCACTTACGGTCCGTGAGGGCAATAGCTGGGCGAGCGCGGTTGCGTGGGCAAAGAGGGCTTGGCGCGAGATGCTAGTGCGACGCGTCTCACCGAGTGCCGTTGGGTCCGGCGAGTCACAGAACACTACGGCGTGCGTTGAATCAGAACCTGAACGTGGTGTACTCGCCAGCTGGAACAAATCCAGAGGCCCAGCCGCTGCCTCCATCGCAGTTCATTATTTGGCATGCATTTCTTTTTCTTATTATTCTGAACAAGGGAATAATAACATGAAGAAAATTTCCTTTTCTCCACAGCCTCAGTTTTCTAGGTGATGGCCACTTGTGGGTCGCTCGCGAGCGGGTTGGTGGGTGACGAAACTCGTGAGTTGCTATGCGGGAAGGAACTAAACTAACGTTGCATAGTTGCCACGCCATCACCATGTTGCACATATCATGTTTCTAGTTTACATGGCAAGCCCCAAGCCCATTTCGAACCGTTTTTTTACTTTGTGCCTTGCCGCCGGCCAGCAGTGGACAGCGGGGTCGCTCTCCTCCGCCCGCTATGACCTAGCTGCTACATCCGTAGGCGACGTGGCCCTCTTCGCCGGAGGAGAACCACCACTTACAAACATCTCCTACGCTTATATCCGTAATGCCACGGCGGAAGTTGACATCTTCTACCTCTTCAATGGCTCAAGTGGGACACATGGCACTGCGATGCTCTCGCAGGCCCGCCGTAAACTCGCCGCCACATCGGTGGGTGGTCTGGCCCTCTTCGCCGGAGGTCTGACCGACTTGGGTGAGCCATCAACGGTGGTGGACATCTTCAATGCGTCGACCGGGCGTTGGACCACTGCATCCCTCTCTTCGGCCCGTGCCGGCCTTGTTGCCGTGTCGGTGGGAGACGTGGCGCTCTTTGCCGGCGGTTGGGGCGGAGACGGCGTCATGGGAAACGAGGTGGACATGTTCAACGTTACGAGCGGGCTATGGTCCACGGCAACGCTCGGGTCCGCGCGCCGGCAAAACTTCGCGGCCACGGCGGTGGGTGACGTGGCTCTCTTTGGAGGAGGAGATGGTGCCGAGGCAATCGGGTCGCTGGACATTTTCAACGCGTCGAGTGGGGAATGGACCACGGCAACGTTGCCTCACCCTCGCTCTTCTCTTGCTGCTACGTCGGTGGGCGATGTGGCCCTCTTCGCTGGGGGTAAGTACGGACCAACAAATTTGGCCGTGGTGGACATCTTCAACGTGACGAGTGGAACGTGGACTACAGCTTCACTCTACATACCTCGCATCAAGCTTGTCGCCACATCGGTGGGAAATGTGGCCCTCTTCGCTGGAGGAGAAAGATCCGCCTCCACTTCAGACTTGGTGGACATCTTCCACGTAACGAACGGGACATGGACCAGGGCGGCGCTCTCCAAGAGCCGTGAATACCTTGCTGCTACGTCTGCGGGAGGGCGAGCTCTCTTTGGTGGTGGCTACTTTTTTTCTTGTCCCCTGAACTCACCATGCAAGTCCTCGTTGGAATCTGTGCTGGACAGCTACAGCACCATGACCCCACCATCTTCCTCTCCCTCGCCGTCTTTGGCCCATCCATCGTCCGCTCCTTCTTCTTCTTCCTCCTCGACGAACTTCAAGGTGGACGCGGCACGAGCGGCAGCTTTAGTTTTTATTGTGCTTCTACACCTGGTGTTGCCGTAATGAACGTATGATGTTGGTCACTCAGGCCTTACCTTAAACCGATTTGTAGACCGATGCTTGTTTGCTCAAGACTTCTGGGACGGAACCTGGCAGACAGCGCCCTCCTGCTTCTGCCACTGCTCGGCGGTGATGGGCGGGCGGATCTCGTGGGTGACGACCTTGGCCTCTTGAATGTTTTCGTGGATGTGCTTGGTCTGCTCGATCACGTGCGGCACCACCACCTCGCGCTCCACGACCGGCGTCACCTGCTCGATGATCTTCTTGTGGACGGTCTCCTCCACAATGGGCTTCAGCTCCTGGCGCTGCTTCTCCACGCCCAAGAACTCGGTCCTGGACTTGATGTCGGGCGCCACACCCAGGTTGCGGCCCTGCTCGAGCGGCGTCGGCAAGCCGCTGGCCTTCTCCTGGCGCGTGCCCAGCTCGACCTCCTTGGTGGCCTTGGTCACCAGCGTAGGCCGCACCTCCTTCTCGACGATGGGCTGCACCACCTGGCGCACCTCTGTCTGCTCGCGGTCGATGTGCACCACAGGTTGCACCTTCTCTGCTCGCCGGGCAGCCGCGCGTGCAGCGCAGGTAAAGGTCAGCTACACAGAGATGGCGCTGTTGAAGAGGAAGTGGGTCGAGCTTCCGTACCGATCTCCACCTCGCGGATCTTCTCAATTTCCTTCTGCGGCTGGCACTGGACTTCCTTGACGTAGGTCTCGCCCTCCTTCTTGACGCTCGCATCGCGAGCCAATTCCTCGGTGGCGGTGGTCTGTACGACCTTGGCCTCTGTCTTGGTCGTCTCCGTCGTGGTCTCGGTGGTGGGGGCGGTGGGCGCGAAGATCTGCTTCAGAAGGTCCATTGTTTGTCGTCAGGGGCTTAGGTGGTTGTAGTTGTTGATGTTATCGTTGCTTGTGTAAAGAGTGTTGTGGAAGAAGCCAAACGGCGCAACGTTTTATGTGGTTGCGGTCTTGAGGGAGCAAGTGGGTTCATCTTGTATCCATGTGGGTCCCTGTGAGTTTTCGACCGCGACGCTTAAGCGGGTGGCGACTGTTTCCCAGACGCTGATCTTGATCTCTCGCCCTTTAGGACATGCCTGGCATGTGGACCACCTGGCCTTTGGGTCCTCCCAAGTACCGGTTTGTGCCCTGCGCTGATTGGTGCAAGGTTGGCCAACCGCAACTCTTGTGGTTCGTCGGTGAGAGTTCACGAGGAGTCGGCTGACTCGCGGCTTGTGCCAAAGGCTGCGAGAGCTTCGAATTCAGCTGGAGCAGGCAAGTGGCGTCGTCGGTCTTGCTGGTTGACCACACCCACAAGCTGGCTTGGCAAGCAAAATGTGGCTTCTGCGACACGACCTCGCCGAGCTCAATGCTTACCCCCAGCTCCCGTATTCTGACGCCTGGGGTTGGAGGCCGTGTCGGCCCGCATGTGCATGAGAAGCCGAAGATGAGGAAGACAATGAGGAAAAGGAAAATGGCATCCAGGCACTACGGGACAGGGCCACTGTCGTATGAAGCGGAGTATTTGTACAAGCTCAACGACGGGAGCATGTTCTAAAAGCTTTTCTTGCGGTTGCGCCCAGATTTCGGGGTGATCCTGTGGTTGAAGAGGGCTGTGCTGTCCCCCACCCAAGAAGGAGAATAGGGACAGGAGAAGGACATGACTTACTGGTCGTCCTATCTGCTGACCGCACTGGCTGTGGATGTACACTCTCTCTACTAGGGCGTCCTTTCGGGCTCTAGGCCGAGAGCCCGAAAGAGGTGAATATTGGTTGGACGCACAAAAGAGAGCTGGCTAGTTTCCGCAGACTTTCTCCCCCAAAACGTTCTTTTCTCGACTTCTTCAACAGCATGACCACAAGTCAGAAGAGCACACAGGGCCCCACCTTTTGCCTGGCCGACACGCACCTGCCCAAGGGCTTCCAGCTTCCCGGCATCACGTACGGCGCTCGTCAGCAAGCGCTCGCTGCGTGCCTGGAGGACAGCCACAAGCAGGTACTTGCTCCTCCCCCTTCGAGATTTATAAGCTTTTAGTCTAAAATGTTCTTTTTTTTTGGTAGCATCACGTCTACTTCAACGACAAAGATGGGCTCGGCCGTTCCACGTCCAGGTGCCTCTCGGTGGTGCAAACAACAAAGACACCCACAACTCCGGTACAACGCAAACGCGGCCGCCCACGAAAGGACCCAAACGCCTCAGCCGCCCCCAAGCCGCCACCCAAACCCCGTGCGTTTTCGGCTCTCCTCAAGCGGCTATGGTCATGGCCACGTCCACTGTTAACACGTCGTGCCGCTCGCTGGCACATGACCTGCAGTCTTGCCAGCCGTTGTCGCGCCACGTAGCGTGGAGGTTAGAGCACGCCAAGTCGAGCTGGCCAAGGGCAGCAAACCACAGCACAGAGAAGGAGACAACAAACGGCGACGTTGTTTGTCCATGCACGAGCGTGACCTGGTCGAGGCAAAGGATCGAGCTGTGACGACATCATCGTCCTCTTCATCATCTCAGCCCAAGCTGACCCTGACCACGATGCGACTGCTGGTGGACGAGCTGAGCGAAATGAAACGCAGCGTCAAGTCCATGCAGAAGCAGTTTGCCAAGCTGTCCAACCAGCAGTTTGTCTTGGCCGACATGCAACACGGTTCTCCTCCTCCCAAGTTACGCCATCTGCATACATGTGATCTACGCTCATTCTCTCGTTCTCTTTCTCGATGTCGCAGAGCTGGCGCAGCGACTGGACGACATCGCTGCAGAGACAACAAGCGGGTCGCCGCGTACCAGCGATTTGATGACGTTTACGTCTACACTGCCGTCCTCGCTCCCGCCTTCGGCATGGGCGGCGCGAATGCAGTTCCTCCGATCGTTCCCGTTTCTTGCTCCGCACGAGCTGGACAAACGACCTGGCGTGCCCTTTGTCATCGACGACCTCGAGTACGTGCGCGCTTGATTGTTGTGGTGTTCTCTTTATTCAGTATTCATTTTCATTTCACATTTATATTTCTATTGATAATTGGAAAAGGAAACCATTTTCGTTGTCGCGCGTGGTGACCGACTCTCGCCACCCCTTGTCCCTATTCGTGTACTGCTCGCCTTCCCTATGCCGCTTGCTCAAGTATGACCTGGTACAGACCTTCCTCCTCTTCACGTGACAAAAATTCATATAATAAGGGGTGCAAAGAATTAAATTAAAAATCCAAAAAAACACAACCTCCTTTTATCAATTTTGAAACCAATAAAAATATAAACAAAACAAAAACAGCACGAGCTGCAGGGGTGCAATGTCGCCAACGTGGTGTGCCTCCAGCTCCACCATTGGCGACAGCTGGCACAAGCGCTTCTGTACCGCGAGCATGGGGATGTGACCGGCATGATCCCTCACTATGGTTGGCTGCGCACCAAGGACGGCACCTTCATCAAGGCCGTTGGACGCCTCCAGACCTTTTTTGACCCCGATGGCAACGTATGTCTTGCATCATCATAACATTTTATTGTATATATATATATAAAAAAATATATA
>NAVB01001977.1:0-37668 GCA_002179805.1 Acanthamoeba lenticulata | reverse complement strand
CAACCCACCGGCACTTCACCTTCTTGCAGCGCCTTCTTACCCTACTCGCAATCGAACAGGGCCGAGCAATCAGCATTTAAATACAATTAAATGAATCTAATATTTGTGGCTGCTACCTCCTCCAGTGCCAGCAGCATCAACTTTTTCTCCCTCTCCGTGAAGGTGCGCTGGGTCTCATTTGGTTCATTTGGCTCCATCCCAAGGCTCAAGCAAGTAAGGAAAAATAGAAAATAAATTCTGGCGGACGCAAACCCCTCCAAACACAACAGATGAAGCGCCTAGTCGCTGCGTGCGTGTGGCGGTGGGTGCTAGCAGCGCTCGTGGGGTGGGCGGTCTACGGCATCCTGCTCTGGGGCCATGCACGAGACGTTCTTGGTTCATGCGCGTTTGACCCCAAGCCCTACCGCGAGCATCTGTTGAGGGTAGACAGCCAGCACACGCTTCGTGCGCAGCAGTTCTTCGACCAGTTCATCGCAACCTCTTCTGGCGTGCCGGCAACAGGCGAAGAGGACAAGAAGGACCTGTGCATGGTCATCTCCACCGTTGACCGGCCGGGGACGAGGTATCTCCTCCAGTCATCCTCCTCCATCCTCGAGGGCCTCTCCGACGAGCAGCGGAAGCGCACCGACTTCCTGATCGTCAACACCGGTGCGCTTGATCTCGACACAAGGCCCAGCACGGCTGGCGCTCTTCTGCTCACACGGGTGTGCATTGACCTTTTCATTGTTGCAGATCCGGACGTCAACCGATCCGCCGACTACGTGGCCGACCTCGAGCGGCTCCGCCAAGTGCCGGGAGTGAAGGTCATTGAGGGCACGCCACACGCACCGCCAACAAAGGAAGAAGTACCCGACCCCTTCGTTCGGTGGCTCGTCAAGGAGCGTAGCGACTACGTCTTTGCCATCGACCAGTGCCGTCAGCGGTTCGTTTTGTGACTTTGTCACTTTGAAGAGGGTTTTAACATCCGTAAATGCAGAAAACCCACCTATTTATTGATGCTCGAGGACGATGTGTGGGCCGCCGATCACTGGCACTCACGACTGCTGCCGCACCTGGCGCAGCTCGAGTCGACTGAGTCGGAGTGGGCCTTTGTGAAGCTCTACATGGCCGCCCAGTACGACGACTACGACCTGTTCCTGCACGCAGGCGACGTCGTCTTTTTCGTGACCTACGGCGTGGCGTGGGGCCTCTTGGCCATCGCGGCCTATGCGCTCCTGCTCCTCTTCAACGACGTCCAACAACGGCGAGGAGAATCCCTGGTGCGCCGCAGCAGCCACGATCACGGCACATGGCCAACTCTTAAGGTGGCGTCGGCGTGCACGCAGGGTGGCGTCAGGGATCGCGACTCCCTCACGGAGCGCTTCATGGCCCGACTCGTGCAGATGCCCGAGCGCGCAGACTGGAGCTCCATGCTCGCGTGCGCCTTTGTCGTCGCCAACGTGGTGACCGCCGCGCTGGTGGCGCCCGTCTGCATCGGCAAGCAAGGGTTTGACTTGACCAGGAAGGCCGAGGGCGTGTGGCCCACCACCGCACGATGCTGCGCGCAAGCGCAGCTGTTCAAAGTCGGGGCCCTCCTGGACCGGACTCTGGAGTGCGTCATGGCCAACGACTACAACGTCCTCCAGGAAGGTGAGAGAGAGCACGCCGCTTGTTTCCCTCCCCCCCCCAGTCGGTCGCGAGCTGAATGCCTCGTGGGACCGTTCTGGGTGCGTGCGTGCCCGTTTAGGTGTGGACATCCTGGTGAGCGACTGCGCGCGCCAAGCGGGCGGCACGGTCTACGAGACCATCCCGCACCTCTTCCAGGTAGGCCCTCGGCTTTGTCTCCTTCTTTCTCGTTCTTGTTCTGGCACTGGTGACGTGGATGCACCGCGGCTGGGGGGGGGGGTACAGCACATCGGGATCCACTCGTCGTCGGCGGTCAAGCGGCAGAACCAGGACCACACCGCGTGGATTCCGCACATGAGCGTCTACTTCCCCCCGGACCAGCCCGCGCGAAGCACACAATCAACATTCTGAGAGAGATCAGAACCAGAACCAGATCGTGCACATAAACGTTGTCGTTGTGGCCACATCATCATCACCAGCATCATTCGGCGACGAACGTGGCGAAGAGGGGGCGGGGAGGCCTCTTCTTGTCGCTGCTGGTTTTGTTGTTTTTGTTGGTGTTCGAGCTGATGCGGAAGGCGGGCCCCCGCGTGGCGTGGAGCACGATCCCTCTCACCTGCTCCCACCGCTTCAAGACGTTGGTGAGACCGTCCACGATCGGCTCCACGTTCTGCACCAGCTGCTCGACCGTCATGCCCACATGGCCCACTGTTGGCGACACAGGACAAACACACAAGCAGCCGCACTTGATGTGAGTTGTGTGCCCAGCACCACAGGGGAAGGAGAAGGAAAAGGAGGAGGTGGCCACCAGGAAGGTTGATGTTCGGCCGTTTCCGGAGGCGAACACAAACGGTGCGGCCGGCCTCTTCGAGCGCCTCCTTGAGGGGAACGTCATCGGGCAGCACGTCTGGGAACTTGCCCACCCTGCTGAGGCACGGACCCACGACGTGCGGAACCTTCCGGATCGCGTCGGCCGTGGCCAAGTACTTGGCGTTCCGGCTCGCTGCAACGTCGGTGAAGAAAAAAGTGAACTTCTTGTTCGCATCATCACAAAAGAGAGGGGAAGGCTCGTCGCCGTGTGGGGACGGAAGAGGAGCTGAGAACGGTACCCCATTTCTTGAGCTTCTTTTGGTCGCGTTGGTATGTACAAAGGTAGTCCAAGTCGTAGAAGTCGAGTCCGAGGCTTGCGGCCTCGGTTTCGAGGGCGGTCGACCCCTTGGCGGCGATGATGGCCGTGGACCGCCTGCGTGCGTCGGGATGCCTGCGGACGTCCCCCCCCCCCCACGAGAGCATCTCAGACGTCAGAGAGTGCGGGGAGCTTAATCAGGATGAGGATGACAAAGTCGGTGCATGGCCAAGTGAGCGAGGTACCTGATGGCGTGAGGCAGGGAGACCTTGAAGACGAAATAGCGGTCGACACTGGGGTCGTAGTTGAGCGCGAGCAACAGCTCCACCGACTCGGTGGACGGCTTGCCCCTTTGAAAGGGAGAAGAGATGTCATGAGGCACCACCGCCATGGCCATGGGAGAAAGAAGAACCGAGGTTCGGGTCGGGCTGCTCACCCGGCACGACGGTGAGCGTCATCGAGCAACGCCTGGGCGGTCTGTTGAAGAGCCACACGAAAGGGATCGACGGTACGCATACGCACGCCAAAGTGGTGCTTCCACGACTTGTGGCGACGGGCCAGCGTGCGCGGAGTCCATTCGAGGTCGCTCAGTTCCCGGAGGCACACCTCCCTCTGAGTGGAACCCGCAACGACAACGTCGTCAATGCCTGACTTGTCGCACTTTGTTGCCTTGAGGACATACCCACAAGTGGTTGTCGGAGGAGAGCGTGCGCCACGTTCGGCACACCAGGGCCGCCTGGCACAGGCTAAGGACGTCGAGTAGGGACCATATGCTGAACCTCAGCTGAGAAACAGTTTGTTGGCCGTCATTCCATTGAGGCAGCAGCATGCAGGGTTCAATACCTCAATGGGCAACGGCAGGCCGGTTGTGTCGTCCATGGCCAAGAGAGGGAGGAGAGCAAACAAGCATTAATTTGTTGCCCATTTTATGTGTTCAGTGAGAGAGTAGTAAGTTCCCACAAGCGGACGAAAACAGCTGGATCGTACCCATATCAGCGCTTTGTCGCCACTACGAAGACAGAAACAAACCGCTGTTAAGGGTTAAGGGGTAGGTAACTTGCTCTCCCTTTGTCTAATATCGTACCCTCCTCCGCAAGGAGTCTGAGGGCCGCTGATGTGGGAGTAGCTATGATCGGAGACTGAAGCCTGTCAGTGCCTACCCGGGGGGTTCAACTCCCCCCAGCGGTATCTTTTTTGCATGGTGCCAAAGAGGAAGACCCAAGTCTGCATGTTTGTTGCCAAAGGGCTGAGTACCAAAGGAAGAAGGAATCAATAGATTCTAAAGAGGAAAAAAAATTTGGAATCAATAAATTACCACATATTTATTTATTCATTTGGTTAAATAAAATACGATTTGTCGAGCACACAGCAAGTGGGTACTCCAAGGTATGGTGTGAGGAATTGTTGGAAAAAGGAGGGCCACACATCTTCTGTACAGACAGTCAATTAATTGGAGAGGAGGGAGCTCAGGTTCGTGAAGGCCGACGTCTTCCTCGCCGGTAGCGTCGTCGTTGTCGCCCCAGCAGAGGATGACTGTGCCGCGCCGGTCGAGGAGCTCGAACGGCTTGCCGACAAGGAGTAGACGGATCCCGACGACGAGGCCGAAGATGAGGACGAGGACGAGGTCGACGCGAAGATGGACGGAGTCGTGGATGAGCCTGCACGCGCGTACGACGACGGCGCAGAGGCCGACGAGTAGGTTGGCTTGGCGATGGACAAGTACTTGGACTGTCCAATGGAGTCAATCTTGGCGCTGTAGCCGTTGTAGCTGTCCATCTCGCGCGTCGTGGCGGAGCGCTCGCCAGGCGCGCTGGCGTAGGTCGGGAAGCGTGATGACGAGGACGATGAGGACGACGAGGACGACGAGGGCAGCGCCGCAGTGGGCACCGACGGGAAGTCCAACTCGAGCGCGCTCGCGTAGTCGACCGGCGGGGCCGAAGGCTGGTACTGTGCCGCCGGTCCCGCAGGAAGAGGCGTCGGATCCACCGCCGGGGCCGAGACGTTGCGCTGCTGAAGTTGATGTTGCTGCTGCTGTTGGTGCTGGCGGTGGTAGTGGTCGACGGCGGGCGAAGGGGCGGCAAACGCGTTGTCCACCGAGACCAGGTCTTCCACCATCACGACTGCTGGCGATGGCGATGGTGACGGCGTCGACGAGGCCGAGCTGGTCAGTGTTGCCCGGCCCAAGGCGGGCGAACTCGCCGGGGCGCTGGGCGCTGGTGTGGGCACCAGTGGGGCCGGCAAGGCCTGGAGGAGGTCCGCGCCGGCCGCTCGCACGGGCGTCGGCGTGGGCTCTCGTGGCGGAATGACGACGTCGTTTTCCTCCTCACTACTCTGGTCCTCGTCGCCATCATCATCCTCCTCTTCACTCCCGTCATCAATCACCACGACGGCCGCTTCACGCTGGCGCTGGTCGGCCTCCTCTCGCAAGCGCCTCTGCTTCTCGGCCTCGGCTCGGCGAGCCATCTCCTGCCGTCGCTCGTTCTCCGCCCGCTCTTGCTGCTGTTGAGCCAGCTGTTGAGCCTGCTGTTGTTGCTGCTGCTGCTGCTGGGCCTGTTGCTGAGCCTGCTGCTGGGCGGCCAGCTGCTGATGAGGCATGCCCCAGTGGGCGGCAGGGGCGGCGGCCGCGGGAGCGTAGCCGGGAGGCAGGGCGAGGCCCGACGCGGGGTGATAGGGGCGGTGGTAGGCCGGCATCGCGTAGGGGTGGTGGTGATGCTGTTGCTGCTGCGGCGGGGCCAGGACGAATCCGGGCAGGGGTGGCCCGGCCGGCGTGAACATGCTCCGGTTGAGCGGGATCGGCTGCATTGCATGGAGAGCGGCAAGCAAGAAGGGACGTATGTGAGCCACACACACATATAGATCGTACTGGAGGGGCCAAGGATGATTGAAGAGGAAGGGAGGGAGGACCTGCGGCTGCGGTGCAAACTTGGGGGTGAAGGTGGTGGGAAGCGGAGCGCCAGACTCCACCCGCTCGTAGAAGAGGACCGATGGGTGGAAGCGACCCCTCCGGCACCGATCCTTCAGCATCTCCCACGAGGCTCCCACCTGTAGGTCCCGTTGTACAGTTGTCGTCAGCCAGTGTTGGGCAGGAAGGATAAAAAAAACAAGCAGCAAGGAGGGCCCAGCAACGAAAAACAACAACAAATAGGAGGAGTAGTGCAAAAAAGATAATGCATCCGCCGGGAATTGAACCCGGGTCTCCCGCGTGGCAGGCGGAAATCTTGCCACTGGACCACGGATGCTTCGCTTGTAAGCAGAGGCCGTCTCGGCTACGACTAAGCTTTCGCGGAGGACCGGTTTGGCCATGAAAGAAAACGTGTGCGGGAGTAAGGCGTCAACGATGGCGCACCTCTTTGACGACGCGGTCATCAAACACGAGCCACTGCTTGCGCTGCGGTGAGTAGAAGTAGCAGTCGTAGTGGAGCCCGTAATAGCAGATCATGCCCTTCAGTCGGTAGGTGAACTGGCCAGATCCCACGGGTCAGCAGGAAATAAGCCACAAGAAAGAGTTGGACGGCGCACCTGAACGGGCACGTTGTTGAAGATTGTGCTGAGCCGGATCTGTTGGCTGATGATCGACAGCATGTCGACAATCTCGTAGGCCGTCGGATTCGGAGTGGACCAGACCAAGCCGACGGCGAACACATGTGGTTGATGCAGCAGCAACTTGCGCACGGCACAGTTCTTTTCCTCGCATTTCTGTGTCGCGACATCCACCACGACGGCCATGACGATAAGAGCCCAGAAAAGAGTAAGAAGAACGGAACGTACGTCGTTGGGGCAGCTGCGCGTGACGTTGTCGTTGAGGCGCTTGAGCAGGTTATCAAAGGGGAGGTCGGGGCACTTGCGATGCTCCTCCCTGTCCTCACGCGCATCCACCAGAGGAGAAAGAGAGGCAACTGTGAGTGTGGAGAGCGGTAGAGGCCAAAGAGCATCCCACGCACCTGATTTCGGTGACGTAGGTGTAGTAAATGAACGAGTCCGACCCCTGGGGTTTGATGTCCTTCTTGCACTTGCCTGTTTGAGTGGCGCCAAGAGCACATAGATAATTAAATTAAAGAGAAGATGACGAATTCACCTCCTCCCCCAACCCCCAAGTGGCTACACACCGCGCACGTACCGCATTGCACGAGCTCCACTACAGGGCATCCAAACACCTTGTTGGAGATGGAGTTGGGATTGCTTTCGTCGGGCTTCCTCTGCTTGCTCTTGTCCTTGTCCTTGACCAGATAGACCTTGTTCAGGCAGGTCAGGATCGCCTCCTGTGCACATAGTGGGCCACGACGGCGTGAGCACGACTGCCCAAAGAGTCGCAAAAGGGAGGAGCGGGCACCAGAGCCTCGGCGGCATCGTCGAGCTCGCCCACCTGAAAACGATCGAGGCCACGATGGAGCACGGCGAGCGTGTTGCGTAAGGTCGTGGGTGGCAGCACCTGCTCATCGCTAAACTGGTAGCCATTGAACAGGCTCTGTGCGCCGCGAGTTGCATCAAGTTCGAGTCAGAACGAAGTCTCCTACTGCAAGTACGTGGGACTCAAGCTCGTACCTTGAGGGCGCAGTAGATGCACGAGTTCTCTTGGTGGACGTGATCCTTGCTTGTCAAGAATTGTGAACGAAAGGCATTGAGATGCCACAGGGCTTGAATGCAGACGTTCAAAAAACAGTTGTTTTGGCCAGGTCTATTCTCAAGCCCCTTTTCTGGTAGCAGTGCCGAGGTGCTCATCGCCAGGAAGACGAAGATGGCGCACACCAGACAACTCCTTTGCCGATGTGTTTTTTGTTTTTTGTTTTTTGTTTTTTTTGATTTTTTTTGTGTCAAGTGCGAAAATCTTTGCGAAAACTCGCGTTGGCAAGGTCAGTTGGGCTCGCTGGGCCTTCCGGCAGGCACAAAAGCGACGGCGACCCGCTCAGTTTTCTTTCTTTGTTCCAGGAACCCGCACGCAAGTAGTCGCCCGGCTAGAGGATTACGCAAGTGATCGCAGCAGTATCTGTGGCATTTGTGTTCGTTTTCATTCGTTCATTCCAACCCTGATTCCATTCATTTCTCCAACTCAAAATGTCCGTTCGTGAGACCTTGGAGCACACCTTCAAGTACGCATTTTCTTCCCGCCATCGAGGTTGTTTACGTCTTTGGCCTAAGACTCCTTCTCCCTCACGTGAATTGCTCCAGTCATTCTTGGGAAGATTGCGCCCTTGCCAGCTGGAAAAAGTGGCCCAACCCTCGCCGTCCAGATGTGCTCAGCGTGGATTTAATCAACAAGGAGTACGATGAAGAGACTGGCATCCTCAAGGCGACGCGCCTGATGATGCTTAAGAGCTGGGTCCCCTCGTGGATGCAGCCTTTGACTGGGAACAACGTTTGCTTCTTCGTCGAGGAATCGATCACCGACCCGAAGAACAAGAGACTCATTCTGAAGGGGAAGAATCTCACCTTCAAAAATCTCGCTGAGATGGAGGAGACCTGCATCTATACCGAGAACGAAGATGGCACCTTCTTCGAGCAGGAGGGCGCCGTGACGGCCTACACTTTCGGTCTGGCGAGGCGCATGGAGAAGTTCTGCCTCGATAGATTCCGCAATGCTTCCATTCAGGTTCAGCTTCTTGCCTCCTCGCACTGCCACTGCTGTCTTTTGCAACTCTTGTGGCCCTTCCTCATTGTCATGCCGCGCACCACGCAGGGCCGAGACATTATGGAGCAGACCATTCGGCGGATAAAGGAGGAAGGTTTCCCCATGGGCATAACCATGAACATTGATCAACCGGCCCTCCTGAAGCCGCACGTGCACGCCTAAATTGGTCAAGCTACACGCCTGTGTGGCTTGTTCAACGGAAGCGTTCTGTAAGCCATCCAAGCTTAATATTCTCTTTTCACACTACCATTCTTCCTCTTCTTGCCCTGGCTCCCCACATGATCGGAAGAACCCGAACCCGCTGGCGTCGCCTGATGGGCTTATGAGTCATTTTTAGGCTATCCCCCAGAACAAGAAGCCACTCCATGCCGAAGCACAAGCGTTATTCTGAGCCCACACTTTCACCTCGACATCTAGAAGCGAAGCATCCGTGGTCCAGTGGCAAGATTTCCGCCTGCCACGCGGGAGACCCGGGTTCAATTCCCGGCGGATGCATTATCTTTTTGCACTACTCCTCCTATTTGTTGTTGTTTTTTTGTTGCTGGGCCCTCTTTGTAGTTTGTTAATATTTTTGTTATTGGGTGTTAATTTTTTGTAATTTATTAACTACCAAATGATATTTTATTATAATTTTTTAAAGTTATAATAAAATATACCTTAAGTTTGTTGATAGTTTTGCTTTTTTGAACACGAATTAAAATAAAAAGATATTCCGCTGCCGGGAATCGAACCCGGGGCGCATGGGTGAGAACCATAAATGTTACCGACTACACCACAGCGGATTTGTTGACTGAGAAGCACTCTTGTAATGATGTATATAATCTTATTTTGTGGACATGGGGGTGCTCAGATGGAGCTCGGACAGCGCCTAGCTTTGCAAACGATCGGTCAAGGATCTATGCCCTTCCATGACCAACAAACATGCTCCCTCTTGTTCCTCTTTTGGAAAATCACCGTGTTTCTTCAAAGTAGACACTCGTGTGTGGGATCCATGCAGCGTGGTTCTGCACCTTCCGCTTGATCGAAGAAGATGACTGTATTCCAATGTGCTGTTCCGTCCACCACCACACACATTGAGGTTAGACTCAAATGTACATTCAATAGCGCACACAGGCGGGACAAACCTGGAAGAGGTGTGGTATGGTCTCATAGACCGTACCACCCACTTGACGCGCACAGTTACTCACCAGGATGTCAACACCTGTCCCCCCCCCCCCGCAGATCACGGCACTATAAGCCAGCAGGCTAGGAGAACGAGGGGGAAGGACCGGTCGCACCTTCTTTGACCGAACGGTACTCATTGTCCATCACGCACTGCATGGTCTGATCAAGCATCGGCCCAACCTTGAACAGCTGCGCTTGCGCACAACACAACGAAGTGGTGGGCCACACACCTACGGGCTTCCTGCACGTCAGGTTCCCAAGCGATTGGTTAATTAACCCTAAGAACGAAAGCGACGAGAAAAGAACGAAAACGAAGCGCACTTGGTGAAGGCGAAGCTCGGCTTGGGGATGCATGCGGGCGCCAGCATCGCGGCCATAACCACATTGCAGACGAAGAAGGCGCATGCTAGCGTGCTCCAGTCATGCAGCACGGCATTCCTGATCTCGGCATATGAGGACATGCCGCGCTCGGTCTGTGCCATAGTGGCGGTCAGCTTCAGAGAAAGAAAGGGAATGGATTGTGTCAAAGGAGAAACGCACGGGTGATCGCCGTCGCATGTGGGAGATGACTAGGAAGAGTACGTAAGCAGTGACGGCGACGAGGGTCCACGCGACGCCGTAGATCACGAAGAAGACGACGTCGTGCACATGGAGCCTGTAGTAATAGTCGTCGTACTGGGTGGCCATGTAGAGCTTCACATAGGCCCAGCCCGTGGCGTCGGTCCGCTCGAGATGCTCGAGGTGGGGCAGCACGCGGGTATACCAGTGGTCGGCCCCCCACACGTCGTCCTCGAGCATCAGGATGTACTTGGGGTTCCTCGCACGGCACTGGTCGATGGAGAAGACATAGTCGTCGCGCTCCTTGTAGATCCACCGTACGAACGGGTCGGGCTCCTCGTCGAAGCTGGGCGGCGTGTGGGGCGAGCCCTCGATCACCTCCGTGCCCGGGGTGCGGCGGAGAAGCTCGAGGTCGGCCTCATACTCGCTCGACTTGTTCTTCTGGTCGGTGTTAACCACCAGGATGTCGGTTCTCTGCCGCTGCTCGCGGGAGAGGCCATCGAGCACAGAGGCTGCCGACTGAAGGAGGTACCGCGCACCTGGCCGGTCGACGGTGGAGATGACAACGCACAGGTCCTTGGGTCCTATTCTTGACGCGCCTTCCGTAGGAGTTGATGCAATCAAGTTCTTGATAAAGAGCTCCGCTTCTCGGGTGTGCTGCCTATCCACCTCCTCTAGGTGCTGGCGGTAGGGCCCAGGGTCGAACGCGCAAGAACCCTGCACGTTTCGGGCGTGGCCATAGAGAAAGAGGCCGTAGACAGCCCACAGAACAAGTGCCGCCAGCACCCACCGCGTCCACAGGCGAGCACTGATAAACTTCATCACCGGCTCAAAACTACACTGCAGCCCAGGTAGATTTTGAGCAGCGTGTGGTAGTGTAGATGGATTAAACACGAGAGTGCTGGTAGCCTCGCGATCGGTGTTCAAGCTCTTTAACGCCCGCGGGCAAACGGGAGTTGTCAGAGCAACAACGACATTGCAATTGGCGTAGCTGATAGCGAATTCAAGGAACGCGTTGTGGCAGGCAACCCACGGAGATCATGGTTTTAATGAATATTATCCTCTCCGGAGGCAGCAAAAGAGATGGGGCGCCGCCCGGAATCGAACCGGGGCCTCTCGCACCCTAAGCGAGAATTTTACCACTTAACTACGGCGCCTGCACACACTTACTTTGTTTGCAATAAAAGGTAATATTCTAACGATGAATTTTTTCACACCCCGAAGGGTAACGGGGCGCCTTCCAACGGGTCGGGAGGACTTGTCCATAAGTGCGAAGCATGTGCCGCCAACCAAGAGATGCATTTTGTGGCGAATTTCCTATGTGTTTTTCTTTTTGCCGCATATTTTTTTCCTTTTCCGGCTCTCGCCGCTTGGTACCACCTTGTGACTACCATGAGCTCCCACTTGGCGTGGTGGTTGCTTGTCCTTCTTGTCGGCGTTGCTTCCTTTGGCGCTGGTATAAGATTATCATATATACAGCCCAACCAAAGCACAACACTCATTAACCTCTTGTTGCAGTTGCTCAAGCTAGTTTCCCGCAGCATGTCCGCCTCTGCGAAGACATGGAAGAGTTCTCGTTGACAGGTGCCCCTACCTCGCAGAGAAACAGCGAGCCCGAGGTGGCCTACAACACTCGCCGAAATGAATACTTCACCGTTTATGTTCATGAGGAGGTTGCGTTTTCTCCTCTTGGCGCTCTTCCGCCCTCTTGCGCTGGCAAGTAACTTCACCACCAGGTCCCAGGTAAAACGGCGATCCGCGGGCAGCGCCATACCGAGACCGGCCAGCCGATAAGCACGCCAATCGACATCTGGTCTGCTGACGAGAACGTAAGCGGCTTCTTCTATTGCAGCTTTCTCCAAGTGGTTGTGCCAGTACTCACAGCACGACAGGACGGCAGCCCCAACAGGAAAGAGTTTCCTGTGGTGGCCTACAACTCCAACGACGATTACTACATGGTGGTCTGGGAGTATGACATCGAAGGTTCTTCCCCGTCCTCATTTCACCGCGGATGGCCACCTGACGTGACCACTCCGTAGGCGACGGCAGCGACTACGACCTGGTCACTCGTGTGGTCACAGGTGATGGCCGCCTGCCCGACGAACCTGTCCTTCTTAGCTACTCGCTTGGACGGGACGACTCGCCACACATTGCCTTCTCGCCCGTGGACAATGAGTTTGTGGTGGTTCACGAGCTAGAGAGCTGGGAGCGCGGCATAGCCGTGTTGCGCATCAACGCCACCCACCAGCTCGGTGACCGTACGACACGCTCACTCTCGCTTGTGAAATGTGCCTCAAGCATCCCCCACTCACGCGAGTGACTATCATCGCTTGTTGATGTGTAGAGCTACTGCTGGGAACGGACACCATCGACCGGGAGCCTTTCGTAGCGTATCATCCGCCCACCAACAAGTTCATGGTCGTGTGGGAGTGGGACGCCAACAACGACCAAAAGACCGAGATCGGCGCCGTCATCATCAGCAGCAACCCGCTCAAGTCTGAGTCGGCCTCTGTCAACTTGGTCGGCTCCACCATGGAGGTACAAGATCATGGCCTCGTTTCGACCCGTACAAAGACGACTCTGACAGCCTCCTCCTTTTTTTTTTCTTTGGGCAGCACATAAACGGGACATGGAAGATGGCGCACGACCACGACGCCAAGCTGGTGTACTCGGGACGCGACGACCACTACTTGCTGACGTGGGAAGTCGACGGTGCGGACTCTCCTGCTCATTTAGCTTGTGTACACATCTTTCCTTGTATTCACCGGTAACTCCTTCCAGGCGACAGCGGAGACAGGGAGGTCGTCGCGACGCGGATCACCAATGCTGCCAAGAACCGCCCGCCCATGGTGTACGGCTCGGCTCTCTCATGCTCCATGAATGGAAAATCAAGTAGGCAGTTGTTGATCTCTCCCACATCATTAGGGTCATCGGTTCGGATAACCCATACGACCGGCACCCCGTGGCCGAGTACATTGCGCACACCAATGATTTTGTTGTCTTGTTCGAAAGCGGAAGGTTCGAAGACGTGCCTGATCCAGTTTTACAAAAGAAAGTTGTGTTAACGATGTGTAAACCGCACACCAGCTCGGCCTCCAACACACAGATCATCGCCGCCTCGTACCATTCAACCCACCTGAGCCCCGCCGGTGCTCCTTTCCAGGTGAGCCGTCAATTCGGCAACGAGCACTGGCCGGCCGTGTGCGTCGGCTCGACCAACTGCTCCACGATCCTGGCTGTGTGGCGCAGCGGCAGCAACTGGCTGCCTCCACACCCGAACAACACCTATTACGACGAGGACGACGATGACGAAAGTACTTGTGGCTCCTTTGGTTTCTCTCCACCACATGTCCAACTTCTCTTTTCCTCATGGCGGCTCAACAGACAAGCGGCGGGCCACCAACGTCGAACAAGGAGATCGACCGAGCCGCTACGCGCCCAACCTTGAGCTCACCGAGGAGCATCCGTTGGCGGTGAACCGCCGAATGGCGCTGGCGGACAACCAGCCCTCGCGCAGGTGCGACACTACAGTCAGAACAACCGCTGGAGGCACATGCGCACGATTTGACAAACTCTGGACAACAGGCTGTTGGGTGTCCACTCCAAGCAGTCCTCGCGCAAGAGTGCCTCGCCAAGCAAAAAGGCCACACTGAACAGGGAGCATCCGGAGACGACGGCCCCGCCGGCCTCGATTCAAGTTGCCGTCGTGTGTCTTCCTGGTGGGTGCCCCCTTGCCATGGACACGCACGCTCAACACGACAAAAGCTGACCACCACACACCGCGGCAACAGGCCGAGGGAGCACGTGTGCGTCTGCCCCGCCAGAGGGACCTCAAGGCCAGGGACAAGGCCACCACAAGGGTGAGAAGGGCGACAGTCAGTCCATGCACGCGATTGTACACGTTCCCCCCCTCTCCGTGACACCTCAGAGTAGGACACAAGAAACCTGATCGTCGGCGTTGTGGTTGTGATGGTGATGGCGTGGCGTTGGGGGGGGGGCAGTTCGTGGTGCTTGGTCTGCTGGGCGGAGTACTGGTGCTGGCGCTGCTGGGCGGCGGCATCTACCTCGTGTGGAAGCACAAGTGCCGCTACGCGAGCCATCGCTACACGGGTTGGAGGCGTGTGGACAACGACGGCGGCTTCGCGCCGGTACTTCTAACCGACAGCTTTGTCGGAGATGACGACATGTGAGGGCCTGCGTCTGCGTTGTTCCTTTCCGCTTTTCAGTCGTCATTTCTTTTTGTTAACAAGAAAAAGAAGAAGCTTGTGCCGGAATGGAAGAAGAAGGTGACCTAGTTCGAGGACCAGCAAAGAAGAAGCTCAAGATGGCAATTTTTGCCCCTGTGCAACTAAGCCCTGACTCCCCTTGTGCGGCGGACGTGGCTCCTCTCGCTGGCGCAGACCTCATGGTGGAGCTGGTGGCCATCATCTTTCAGTTTGTACATCCCCTCAGCTTGCCGGCCTGCCGCGCCGTATGCCACTCGTGGAGGCAAGCGCTTCAACACCTTCTCCTTGTCACTGCACCACACACCAAGCGCATGCCAGCCATGGTCCCTAGCAATGCAGAAGAAGACATCGATCGGCCCTATTACGCAGAGCAAGTGGCGGGCCAGGGCTGGCTGTCCCTGCTTCAGTGGGCACGCACCAACGGCTGCCCGTGGAACGAGACCACCTGCGCCTGGGCAGCCAAGAGGGGCCACTTGGATGTGCTCCAGTGGGCGCGCGCCAACGGCTGCCCATGGGACGAGTGGACCTGCAACAAAGCCGCCAGGAGAGGCCACTTGGATGTGCTCCAGTGGGCGCATCAAAATGGCTGTCGGTGGAGCCGCTATATCTGCAACGAGGCGGCCATCAGTGGCCACTTGGCCATGCTCCAGTGGTTGCGCGCCAACGGCTGCCCATGGGACAGGGCCACCTGCTCGAGTGCGGCCAGAAAAGGCCGCCTGGAGGTGCTCCAGTGGGCACGCGCCAACGGCTGTCCATGGGACCTCTGTACAAGCTTCAGTGCAGCGAGGGGAGGCCATCTGGCCGTGCTCCAGTGGGCGCACCAAAACGGCTGCCCATGGGACGAGGCCACCTGCACTGCGGCGGCTGAGAAAGGATACCTGGAGGTGCTCCAGTGGGCACGCGCCAACGGCTGCCCATGGAACGAGAACACCTGCTCCAGGGCAGCCATCGCAGGCCACCTGGACGTGCTCCAGTGGGCGCACCAAAACGGCTGCCCGTGGGACAAGTCAACATGCTCCTTTGCGGCCCAGGAGGGCCATCTGGAGGTGCTCCAGTGGGCTCGCGCCAACGGCTGCCCATGGGACGAGGCCACCTGCACTGCGGCGGCTGAGAAAGGATACCTGGAGGTGCTTCCGTGGGCACGCGCCAACGGCTGCCCATGGAACGAGAACACCTGCTCCAGGGCAGCCATCGCAGGCCACCTGGACGTGCTCCAGTGGGCGCACCAAAACGGCTGCCCGTGGGACATGGACACCTGCGCTGCAGCGGCCCGAATGGGTCATCTGCCCGTGCTCCAGTGGGCGCGTCAAAACGGCTGTCCCTGGGACGAGAGCACCTGCACTTATGCGGCCTTGGGAGGCCACCTGGCTGTGCTCCAGTGGGCGCGTGCCAACGGCTGCCCGTGGGACGAGGACACCTGCAACGAGGCCGCCATCGGTAACCACTTGGAAGTGCTCCAGTGGGCGCGCGCCAACGGCTGCCCGTGGGACCAGTGCGCCAACAGCTGGGACGAGTACGACCAGGAGGAATGAGGCGAGAAAGAGAGAAAGAGGGGAAAGAGTAAAGTATATTCACACACACACACGCACACACACGCCCCAACAAGAGCAAGTTACTTATGGAGGGCCTTGCCGAGCGCAAAGGCCGACGCCAGCGAGCGCGAGCCACCCCCGCTGCTGCCGCCCGAGGCCGCCGCCTCCTTTTCCTTCTCGGCCTGGATCAGGCGCTGGTGGTGCTCGACAATCTCGTTGGAGATCGTCTTGTTCTTGACCAGCCACGCCTTCACCTTGTCGTTCTTCTCCGACAGCTTCTGGATGAACTTGATGCACGCCCCCACTGCTTCCTTGCCTACATGTGTGTGTGTGTGTGTGTACACGTGTGTGCGTGTGTGTGTTGCGGTGAGGCCGAGCCCACGACAACAGTCAAGCGATGGCACACGTAACTGGTGATGCTGCTGTGGCCGAGCGACTTGTGGAGCGCCACGAGCGCGTACTCGATCCGCCAGTCTTGCGCCGAGTCCTGGATGTAGAGCAAATGCTTGATGATGCGGAAGTAGGCGTAGAGCTGCTCGAGCGTGGCCTTGTTGATGGCCTCCTTGATGTCGACCAGGAACATCTTGGACCGCTTGCGGTCCTCCCACGAGTAGTGCTTGAGGATGTCGATCGTCGCCAGCGGGTCCACGCCGTCCTTGACCAGCCGCGCCAGGAACGCCTGCTCGCCGCCGCACACAGGCGTCAGACCACCAGCCCAACACGCGACATGGATGGATGGATGGATGGACGGGGACTAACCGAGTTGAGGAGGAGGTCGCGGTCCTTGCGGGGCAGCTCGAGGATGTTGTCCGGGTCGTACTGGGTCGGCGGCTGGGCGCCCTTCTCGTTGAGGGCGTCCGTGTGGCGCACCAGCACGGCGATGGTCTGCGCAAAGCCCGCCAGGCTCCCGGCGTTCATCTTCGTGGCCGACGCGGCCGTTCCGGTCTGGCCTCCCGCCGTCGGCCTGTACCGTCTCGCCTCCTGCTCATCATTACCATCATTACCATCATCATTGTCAGCTTCATCCACATGATGATGATGATGGTCGTGATGATCACGATCATGATCATGATGGTGATGACGGTGATGGTGGTAACGACGTACGTCTTTGGCGCCGCGGCGAAGGGCGACGGGGGCAAAGTGGCCGGTCTGGAGGTAGAACTCGATGTACTCGCGGATGAGGTGCCGGGCGAGGAAGTACTTCTTCTCGTCGAGGCTCACGAGGGCCACGTCGTAGAGGAGGTTGAAGTACTGCGCCGCGTGCCGCAAGTTCCGCCGGACGGTCTTGAGCAGCGATATCAGGTACTCCACAAACTGGATCGCCACGGGCGCGTTCTCCTCCCCTTCGGCCTCGCCCTCCTTCTCCCGAGGCGAGGCGCCCCCCTTTTGGGGCTTCTCCTTGCCCTTCTCCTTGCCCTTTGCCGACGCCGTCGTCGTCTTGATCTTGTCCTGCTCCTCGTCGCCGTCCTCGTCGTCGTCATCATCATCGGCCCCATTCGCGCTCTCGTGCTGCACGAGGGCGCGCGCACACGCACTCGGTGAGTTGGCCACAAGAGAAAGAGAAAAAGAGAGAAAAGGCGACGGGCGCGTACGAGGGCGATGAAGCGCGGGTAGTGGTGTCGCTCGAGCGGGAGGAGCTGGAGGATGACGTGGAAGATGAGCGAGGCAAAGGCGCGGCGGACGCGCTCGAGGGGGCAGTGGAGCAGGAGCGAGATGAGCTTGTCGTCGTCGCGGGTGAGCATGGTCAGGAGCCAGCGGCAGGCCTCGTGGTTGCCCGTGAAGAGGCGCTGCGTGTGCTGCACCCACACGTCAAACATGTTGCCCGACACGTGGCCCGTGTCCAGGCGCGTGCGCAGGCCGATCTCCATCATGAACCGCGTCGTGAACTGGACCGTCGCCATCGTCGCCCACGCGGTGCCGGTGCCGGTGGCGCTTGCCTCGCTGTCGCGGCCAGGCTCGTTGTAGATGTGCGTCACGTCCCACACAAACTTGAGGAAGTCGTCGTCGTGGGTGTACTTCTCGTTCAAAAATTGGCGGTTCTCCTCCCACACGCAGTTCATGATCTCCTCGGGGATGACCGACGACGAAAGGCCCAGCCTGAACCGCCGCTGCTGCTCCCGCCGCCGCTTCCGCTCCTCCTCCCTCTGCTTCTTCTTGACCACGTTGGCGAGCTTGCCCAGGAAGAGCAGCGCGAGGAACGAGGGCGACTTGGCCATCTCCCCGCCGGAGAAGATCTGCTGGACGGGCGCCGGCTGGGCGTCGGGCGACGCCGGCTTCTCCAGCGATACGGCGACGACGGCCGTCGATGCCGCAGCCGCCGGACTGGCGCTGGTCGCGCCGTTCTCTTCCGCTGGCGCGGCCGCGGCGGTGTCGGTGCTGGCAGCAGCCGCGCTCTCGACGTCGACCAGCGATGAGGCCGAGTGGGAAGGCGTCATGAAGGGCTCCGAGCGCGAGTCCTCAGAGTCGTTCCCGCTGTTCTCGGCCGTGTTGGCGCTGCCATTGCTCCCGCTCGCCGCGGCTTCCTCGTCGTCATCGCTCTCGGTCTCGGTCTCGCTCTCGTCGTCCTGCGGCGGCTGTTTCGGGGACTGGACGCCGGTCGTCTCGCCGCTCTGTGAGCCGGCTTCGGTCTCGGTCGCCTCCTGGCCGCTCTTGTCCGCGGCCGCAGCCTTGTTGCTCCGCTTCCCCTTCTTTCGCTCCTCCTTCTCCCGCTGCTGTTTCTCTGCACGGCGTTGCCCATCACAAAAAATGTTCAGAATAAACAATATTTAAAAATTCAATAATAAATCAAATCTAAAGAAATATGAAATGAAATGAAATGAAATGTACCCCAGGCGTTGAGGTCGATGTCGACGCGCTCGTAGACGAGGATGTAGGCGTTGTTGATCTTGGGGCGCATGACCTTCTTGGAGGTGCCCTTCTCGCGGTCGTAGATCGTGACTTCCTCCTCCCCGCCAAAGCACTCGTACGGGATGCGATCGACGCTGAACGGGATCACGTTGGTGTCGTTGAACTCGAACCACGCCGCCTCGCGCGACTCCTCCAGCGGCACACGCTCCTGCACACAACCCAACACACAGGTCAGCGCTCAACAAAGGCCGACGAGAGAGAGAAGGAAGGCAAGTGGGCCGCACCTTGGTGAAGGAGTAGTAGTGGCCCGAGTCAGCGCTGCCCTGGTGCACGACGATGCCCACGAGCTGGTACTCGTAGTATTCGGGCGGATAGCGCGGCAGGTCCTCGTCGTCGCGGTCCTGGCTCATGCGCAGGTTGGCCGCGTCGAGATCCTGGCGCGCGATGTACTCCTTGGTGTAGGGCTCCATGTTGAGGGTCATCGGGAACTCGCAGCGGTCGTTGAGCTTCACGTTCCGCAGGTACTCGAGGTCGAACTCGAACCGCTTCAGATGCAGCATCAAAATGCGCGGCAGTTTCTGCAACACCACCACCACCACCACCAGTAACGTCGTGAGTTTGCCGTTGTTGACCAAAAGAGAGGACCAATCGGGGGAATGAATTGAATAAAACCAGCGAATGGGCGAGAGGGAGGAGAGTACGGCGATGCAGCAGCGCTTGAGGGTGTCGCGGCCCTGCTGGCAGATCTCGCACTTGTACTTGTTCTCGCCCTGGAGCATCTCGCCGGCGGTGAAGAGCTTGAAGGACTCGTGGATGTCCTTCTTGTTCTTGATCTCGATCGACAGGCTGTAGAAGGGCTCCAGGCGCTCCGAGCGGTGCGTGCACTCCTTGGGGATGAACTGGTTGGAGAGCTCGCCGCCAAAGACATCACTCAGCAGCTTCTCCTCCTCGGAACCCTTAAGGTGGTCCTCGAGCTTGGCGAACAGGGTGTTGAAGAACTCGTTGGCATCCATCTGCTGGCCCGTGTTCACCGGCTTCCCGTCAAAGTCCTGGGTGGGTGGATGGGCGCACGCGCGTCAGGTCGAGCCTCCTAAGTGAACTTGGCCGGCGACGTTGCCGCCATGGCCAGCTGTCTCGGTTGTTGGGCGCGACAAGTTGTACCTTGTAGGCGGCGCAGAAGTCGCTGGTGTCGTAATAGCGCTTGACGCTCTTGAGCAGGTTGGAGAAGAGCATCTGCATCTGGTACAGCAGCGAATCGCTCTTGTCCGCCGAGTTGTCGTCGGCTGCAGCAAAGCGGCAGCGAATTGGTGGTGAACCGGAAAGAAGGGACGAAGGATTAGCCAATGCCGCCACGCCACGTCACGTAACGAACTCGAGCGCGGGCCATGCAGCTGCGTACCGAGGAGGATGCCCTGGCGGAAGCGTGGGATGAGGAAGAGCTGCTGCATGAGCGAGTTCATGTAGCACGTGGCGCCCTGGTTCTGGAGGCCCACGTAGCCGTACTTGCTCCTCGGCAACCGACCGCCCATCATGCTCCACCCACTCGGCTCGACTGTAATCAACAGCACACGAAACAGCAGCGCCAGGTCAGCGGACGTCATCAGGGCCAAGCGGGAAAGGGGCAAGAGGTTGCGCACCCTTGGTAAGTTGCGCGCCGAGCAAATCGATCAGCTCGCGGAAGCAGTCCTCGTTGTCCTTCACCTGCACGCGCGCCACAGGAGCCCGCCCCATGAGAACAGCTGCCGGATATTTGGGGGGAAAAGAGGAAGGAGGAAGGGCAGACCAGTTCGGTGAGGAGCGCAAAGGCAGCCGTGCGCGACTCGACGGTCTTGCACTTGGGCGGCGCGGCGGGTCCGTGCTCCTCGGCCGAAGGCAGGGCAAACAGGCATTGCTCAAACACTTGGCCCACCAGTCCGCCCCTGTTGCCGCCCGCCCGGGAGACGTTAGCCAACGCACATTCGTGTGCTCCAGCGTGATGAAGGCGATTATGATGATGATGACGATGATGATGACGTTTGGAGGTGGGGATGCGCACTTGTCCTTGGTGCACTCGGCCTTGAGCTCGGGGTACTTGCGGATGAGGCCCCGCACGATCCCCAGCAGGCCGATCATGACCTCGTCGGTCGGGCCACTGCCCGAGCGCTGACGATGGTGACCATGTCACAAGCCGAGCGAGGGTGAGCAACCATGAGCCCGGGGAAGAGAAGGGGGGGAAGCGCCGAGCGTACCTCGCGGACTGGCGCAAGGCGGATCTGGACGAGGAGCTCGTGAAGCAGGGTGGCCGCCTTCTGGGCGTCGACGCCGGCCTTGTCGTTCTTCAGCAAGCCGCGCAGCAGACCAAAGTACTATGTTGTGACGACGAGCGCGATTCTGAGATGAGATCCATGGTGGCGGGACTCAAGGGGGACGAGGGGAGAGGAGGAGACGTACCTGCTGGCAGGTGGCGGCATAGGAGATGATGCCGGGCAGGAGGGACAGGAGAGCCTCGAGGAAGTGCTTGGCCGGCGGCTCGGCCCCGAGCTTGCCGAGGGCCTCGCCGTCCACCTGCTCCGAGAGGCGGAGCATGTCGTTGGCCGCCGCCTGCCGGATCTTGCGCACGGGCGCGGCCAAGAGCAAGCGCTCGACCCACCCGTCCTGCTTTTCATAATCGTACAGCTGCTCCAACAGCTCAGCCTGCAACCAGCATTCACGAAGGTGAGCCTCAAGCCTGATGATGAAACCATTGGGGGGGGGGGAGGAGACGGACCTTGGCGATGACAAAGGTGACGAGCAGGTCGAGGGCGTGCTTGACCACCTCGCCGGAGCTGAGCGCGTTCGTCGTCTTGTCGGCGGGCAAACGGGGCGACGGCATAGTCGACGACGACATGATCACCGTCTCGCTCCCGGTCGAGGCCTCTGCCGTCGGCATGGACAAGTCATCACTGCGGCGTTGCGTGTCTGGTTCCTCCTCCTTCTCCGGCGCCTCTTCCTTTGACTCGGCTGTCGAGAAAAGAAATAAATTGTTAATATTTACATTAAAAATACATAAAAATACGAGAAATAAAGGAAGGCTTCGGCTACCTGCGGCAGTGGAGACGACGCGCAGGAGTTTGTTCACCATCTCGCTCAACTTGACGTCGGCAAAGAGCTCCAGCTTCACCGGGACTTCGCCTCCATCGAGACCCTTGTTGGCTGTGTGGCACGCGTGTAAAGAGGTAAGAACGAGCCGCGCCAACACAAGACGGGCGGGAGGACGAGGAAATACCGGGCAGCGTGAGGGCGTTGATGATGCGGAGCAGGGACGCAAAGACGGTGCGCTGGCCCAGATTCGAGGCGTCGTTCTCGATCGACATGAACAAGCGCACGAGGTACTTGCCTCCGCCCAGCGCGACGAATCTCTCAATGCTCTCCGCATCGGCCGTGCTCTGGTGTGCGGATGAGTAATATGAGACAAGAAGAAATATATAAAATAAAAGAACTCAAAAATAATAGTAACAACAAGGCAGGGGCAGGTCGTGTACGGAGTCGCCATCAAGGGGATTGATGAGCTTGCCCACGACGTCCAGCGAGTAAATGAGCTTGTACAGGTGCTGCGGGTTGAACAGAGCGTCCCAATCGACATCCGCGCCTGCAACATTCACAATAGAAACAACAATATTAAAACCAAATAACGAGAAGAAAAGAGGAAAAGAGCAGTGAAATTACCCAAATTGCGGAACTGCTGGAGGATCTTCTGGCTGGTGGGCAGCAGGTTCATGAGCTCCCACACCTGGCGGCCGATGTCGTTGCCATAATCGAGCAGGTCGTAGAGGCGATCAAAGTTGCCCTCGCTCGCCAGAATGCGCGCCGGGTGGTGCATGGTCTCGCCCTTGCCCTTGTTCAGGTTCTGTTCACGCCATCCCGCCCGCACACACACACACACACACAACGGTGGTCAACACCAACAACAACAAAAACATAACAGTAGGCGAGGAGGCACGTACGTCGCTTGAGGCGCTCTTGCTCTTCTTCTTCTGCTCGGCAGAAAGCAGCGAAGAAGACGTCGAGCTTGGCGCCGCAGACGAGGCCGACGACGAAGAGGCGCTCATGCCAAAGACGTTGGTCACGCCGCCCGCCTTACTGCCGGACGACCCGGCGCCCACCTGGCGAGTGGCCTGGAGCCCGAGCGCGCCCAGCTGGACCTGCAGGAACTCGAGCAGGAGCGCCGGGATGAGCATGCCCTCGTTGGCCTCCTCCTGCGCGGCCGCGCCCTGGCCCGCTCCCGCAGGCTTCTTGCCCTTAGCGTCGCCGCTGCTCTTGCTGCTCTTCTTGGGCTTCTTCTTGACCTCGCTCACGCTCTCGCGCAGCTTCACGAACAGCGGGTAGCCATCCCCCAGCTTGTACTCTGGTGCAATGGCATGAGCACAATAGAAATAAATAAATAAATAAATAATAACAAACAAATGAGAGGTACCGTAGAAGGTCTTGTCGTCGTCGCGCAACTCACGGGTGTCAAAGACAAAGACGGAGAGCATCTCGGGCGGCCGCTCGACGATTTGGCTGACCTTGCGCTTGAGCGCGCCCAACGTGTCGCGGCTGCGCATGTAGAGCGTGAAGGAGGGCTTGAGGTCGGTCTTCACATGGAACGTGACCACCGGGCCCAGATCGGCGCCGCGACGGGCAACGAGCGCGCCGCCGGTGCTCTGGACGTTGCTCGACGCCGCCGTGGTCGCGGCGGTCACGGCCGCCGCCTTCCGGCCCCGGGCGTCAAACTCCTCGACAAAGGTCTGCCCACCGACGCAGCAAAACGCGTCAGATAAAGGCGCCCCGACGATGGCGCGAGGCGAGGACCGCACCTTGAGGAGCGTAAGGCAGCGTTGGATGCGCTGCTGGGAAACGGGCGAGGCGGGCGAGCCAGGCTTGAGCGTGGCGGCCTCCTTTGAGAGATGAGACATGGCCGCGCCAATGTAGGCCTCGCGCGTCCGGCCCACCTTGGCCTTCAGGCTCTCGCCGCTCACCTGCAGCCACGAGCGATAAGCCCAAGAAGCCCAAGGAAGAGTTGGTCAGCTCGTCATGAATGTCGAGCCGGGCCTCGGTCAAGAGCACCAGAGAACGTACGTTTTGGTGGAGGTCGTTGAGGGTACGAATGGCGGCTTGCGAGACCTCGACGTCCTTGGCGTCGAGGGCGATTTGCCAGAGGTTGTCGACGCCAATGAGGTCGGGCGAGGTCACGTAGAACTCGTCGGAGGTCTTGTCCACACGGCGGAGCTTGTCCTTCTTCTCGTTGATGGCCAGGAAGTAGCGCTGGAACACGTTGAAGCCGGCCTTGTTGAGAAGCGTACCGTCCATTTGCGCCATCTTCTCCACGAACAGGTGTTGGATGACCGACTCGTCAAACGCCATGAAGCCATCGGGCTTGTTGGTGCTCGACTTCTCGAGCCAGGCGAAGCACGCCTCTCGCTCCTCAGGCACCAGCGCGTTTGTGATCAAGTTGTCCCACAAGACGTCCACCTGTGCACCAACCAAAAAGGAAAAAAGATTAATTAAAACAAAAGAATCTTTGTAAAACTAATTGTAAAAAAAAAAATAATTATAATAAATCTTGCTCTGAAATGCTAATGGGCCGTGCCTGTGCCGCGGTGAGGTTGGACGACGAGTTGACGAGGAGGAACTCGAGGAAGGACAGCCGGATCTTGATCTGCTGCATGTGCGTATAGCGCATGGGGCCTGCACGGCCCTTCTTCTTTTGCTTCTTCTTGCTCTTTTTCTTCTTGCCGCCCTCTGCGTCTTCTTGCTCCTGAAGCGGATGAAAATAAGTGAGCCCTCGCACGCCTCGAGACAAGGCAGGAGGGAGAGGAGAGAGTACCTCGACCCCATGCGCCTCACGCTTGTACTTCTGCAGGTCGGCGAAGAAGCCATCAAGGAGCTTGTACTTGCGGGCCAGCGAGTCCACGACCTTCTTCCTCCCCTTCTTCGGGTTGGTTTCTGCGTAACGATCACGCCACAAATGATTATAAGCCTATGAACATATCTAGCGCTCGGGCCGAACAAGCGCGAAGGCGAAAGGCACGCACCGACGATCTTGATGAGGAGCTCGAGGGACTGCGGCATGCACGAGCTCTTCATGAGGTTCTCGGCGCAGCGCTCCAGGTAGGCGCCGCGCACAGGGGCGACGAGCTCGAGCTTGAGCAGTTCGGCGAGGTTATCAAAGGCGCGGGTGGCCAGCTCGTCCTGAATGCCGTCGCCCTCCTGCATGGCCAGCTTCCACAGGACGTCCATCCCGTACCAGTTCTTCTTCCCCGAGTTCTGGAAACATCACCCGGTCAGCTCCATCTCAGGTTTAAGCACTGGTGACCATCAGCCGGTCGGCTGGCGTGGGCTGACGTACGTTGGCCTTGATGCCAATGACCGTGAAGTCGTGCACGAGGATGACCGTCTCCGCGTCGTAGGCGTCGATCGGTGTGTCCAAGATACGCGAGAATATGTGGTCTGTCACAGGCGAGCCCAAGCCACAATGAGTCCAGGAGGACTGCCTCTTCGGGGCCCAACGGGCAACACACAGAGAGGGGGGAGGGTGAAGGGGGAACAAACCGATGGTCTTGAGGGGCAAGTTCTGGCCGAGGCTGACGATGGTCTCGAAAATGACGCGCTTCTCAGATTCGTGACGCCCGAGCGAGGCCTCCCACAGCATGTCGAGGTCCTCCAGCGTGAGGCGGTTCTTGCTGCTGAGGAAGTTGAAGATGTCCAGCGATTGCCGGATGAGCTCGACGTGCGTGTTGGTGAAGAGATGCTTCAGGATCTCATTGTCGATCAGCCACGACAGCACAAAGCTGGGGTCAATGGGCTTTTCCTCGGGCTCCTTCTTCTCGGCGTCTGGGTTCGGCGCTGCTCCGGTGTAGCCCGGCGCTACCGCCGCCGTCGCCACCGCTGCTGTTGCCTGTTTGGTCTTGTTCCAGAAGTAGGCCAAGGAAGACTTCTTGTCGTCTTTGGGCGTTGCGCGGGCGATCATCTTACGAATCTGCTTGAGGCCGTTGAGTCGTCGCTCCAGCACGCTCGATTTGATCGACATCAGCGCCGCGTCCAGATTGAAACCTGACGATTACGATGAGCATGACGGGCGTATGAGCCCAACCGCTCGCCAGCATGCGGAGGAACAGAGACGACGACAACGCGCTTACCTTCGATCATCTTGTCAATCTCCTCCGGCGACATGATGAGCAACAACAGGCTCTTGAGCGACTTGGAGATGTCCTTGAAGGCGGTCTTGGCTTCCTTCTTCATCTCCTCTTGTGTCGTGATCAGCAGCTGGTGGAAGATGACTTGCTGGACCTTGGGGATGAAGTCCTTCACAAAATCGCGCCGCAACACTTTGCTCATCTGTGTGTCATACAACAGGCCCACACGTGCAAGTTGAGGAGAATGTCGGCTTCAAAACAAAATACCAGATATTACAGATAAAAGAATAATAATCCAGATATTATAATAATCATAACCAAAAAATTGAATTAAAATTAAAGGAATGCAAAAAGTTCTTACGTAGACGATGGAGCGAAGGAGCAATTCGATGATGGGCAGCGGGGCTCGGTTCTCCTTGTCCTGTAGCCGATTCATGATAGCGTCGAACCCTCCGCGCTTGCCAAAGTATTCCACGCTGATGAGGTACTGCGGGGAGATGGCCTCCGCTTTCTGTTTTTGTATAAATGAAGGAGGGCGTGTCAGCAAAACAGATGCTCCACATGAGAGGAGCTAAGAGGATCGACGAACCGGATGGAGGAGCACAAAATCGTTTTTCCAGGAGACTTCTTCCACCTTCGGCTCGACCTCATGCTCAGCAAAGAACTGTCCCTCGCAACCGGTGAGAAGCCTGGTCTGGAAGCGAGGTGAAGGCTTAGATCTGGGCGTACCTCACGAACGGCTTCCATCAACCGCGCATTCACGTCGCGATCGGGCCGCTTAAAATACTGGTAGAAAGGCTGGTCAGGCTGCGTCAACACGCAAAGCGCCTGCCCGACCTCCTTGATATCTGGGTGCCGGCAAGGCGCACGGACAGAAATTGTTTACAATGATTGGAAACACAAAAAAAAACAGACAAAAGAGAGAAAGAGAGCGAAGCAATACTCTGGGGCAGGAAGTCAATGATCACATCAAACGAGGAGAGGAGGCAGTTGTTGGCTTGCGTCCGGATCTTGCCGCCCAGGTTACTGAATTATTATGAATAAAGAAAAAAAATGGGGAAAAAAAGAGGAGACTGAGTTGTGTGCCGGCAGCGGCAAAGCAGAGCGTGGAGCATGAGGAGAGAGTACTTGCGCGAGAGAAGGCTTTTGATGAGCTTGGGCATGGCAAGCTTCACAAAGTAGATCACATGGTCTTGACTGTCCATCGTCTTGTCCAGCACGTTAAGGAAGGCCTCTTCGGCCAGCTCCAGCGGCTTGCTCGGCGCATGCTCTGCGTTACCGGCAGGCGTTTTAGATGCATGTTCGTTATATTAAATGATATTCATAAAAAAGGGATAAAAACCAAAAAAATGACCACATAAATGAATAAAAAATAGTAATCACAATTGAAGTTTCATGAAGTTGAATCAAATCCGCAGAGAACGCGTACCATCGCGCAAACCACGATCAATCGCGTTGTAGTAGCGGCGTAGGTCGGTCTTGTCGGTGTAGGGGTTCGTGTACCCCTTGCTGCTCGCATACGCGCGCGCGGCAGTGAGGTTTGCGGTTGATGGGGCAGCCTTCGTAGGCTTCGCCGTGCTTGCCTTTTCGTTGACGTCGCCAGTCGCGCAATCTTCATTTCGCCCATTCCTGGGCGACGGTGTTTGGCCTTCTTTAGTGTTGGCCTTGACTTCAAGCCCCCCTCCTCCAGGTGTCTTTCCCTCTTCCTTTGTTGTTGGCTGAGAAGGCGCGTCACTCGCGTCGCCACCCTCTAATTCACGCCTAATCTTCTCTTCCTCCATTGCATCCGCCATGGCCACTGAAGAAGGAGGTCGTCGAGAGCACGGATAGCACCCAAGTCCAGAGGCTGGAGGCGAGGGTGGTGGTGTTCGGTCGCGCTCACAGTCTTGCCCCAAGCCGGTGGTCAGCCGCTTCTTGAGCCTCAAGAAAAATTCGCTTCAGGAATGGTAGGCACGCCCTGCGGCGAAATTGTGTTCGCCTGTGTGGTTGTTGTTTATGTTGCTGGGGCACACGTTCTTATCATCATTTGTTTGTTTTTACATTCGTCTCTCTGTACAACTGCTCCGTCTCTCAACTATTTACACGTGCTGAGCGCGGCGGAAGGCTGGCCACTGAAATCAGTTGGGGCAAGAAGCGCCCACAGCTCCTGTAGTTCTGGGTCAAGATACTCGGGCTTGTCGCCGCCTTGACTCACGCGCGGGTTCATACCCCCGCCCGCGATGCTGCTGGCAAAGTCTGAGAGCTCGCCGACCGCGCCCTCGCTCCGCAGGGCGGGAGCGCTGATGGCCCCAGGCAGACCCGCGCTGTAGAGAAAGCTCGAGATAGACGGTGAAGACACAGGGGCGAGCGAGGACGTGGAGATAAATGGCGAGGCGTAGGTCGTGGCTGGAACGAAGAAGTTGGCTGCCGTGCTGAAGGACGATGCTGGCGCGAGTGACCGTGAGGTGGACAGAGCAGACGACGCGGGGAGAGAAGAAATGGTGGTCACCACTGAGGTCAATGGCGCAGAGGAAGAAGAAGCATAAGAGGAGGAGGATGACGATGTAGATGGTGTCGAGACGGCAGGAGAGCTGCCCGACGACGATGGAGAGGTCTGCGTAGTGCTCGGCGTAGCGTCCTCATCGTCTGATTCACCGTCCTTGGGCAGGAGGCTGATGGTGGCACCGCCTCGGCGGTTACGGTTGAGGATGAGCGCGATCTTGTTGCTGTCCTGCTGCCCGGACGCTGTCAGTTCCTCCGTCTTGTCGATGATCGAAATCCACCACTTGGCCTGCGCAGACGAACACACCGATGGTGTGAGACAGGTGACATGGAGTGGAGCAAAAAAGAGAGAAGAAGCTGATGTCGCGTACGTTGCCCTTGGCATTGTAGAAGACTTGGTTGCGCGAAAAGAGCCGCAGGAGGCGCTTTCGGTTGCCCTTGCGCGTGACCGCGTTGAGGAAGATGTCGCCCACTGGCTTGTCCGACCTCGCCGTGAGATAGGCCCGGATGGGTTGTTCCAGCGCAAACCAGCACGGCGCGCCTACAAGCTCATGCTGGATTCACACCAAAAACGACGTCAGCAAACAGAGAAGAAAGAGCGAAGCGTCGAAGGAGGGTCAGCAAACGCACCAACACAGTGCCGAGAAGAGCGCAGCAGGCCGGGTTGGCGTAGGTGGTCACCGGCACCGTGAGGTCCTCCTCTGGCGTTGGGTCAAAGATTCGTCGCACGATGAAAGGTTTCCTGCAGGAAGAAGAAGATGATGGTGAGGAACGAGAGTCGGCTTTGCCAGGACAAGGGGTTGATGACGGTACCGCAAGTCGTCGATGAGGAAGGGGACCTGCTCCGAGATGATATCGTAGTCGAGGAGGAAAGGGAGATCCTTGAGGACCTCTTTGCGGATGAACAGCGGAGAGGCCGAGAAGGTGGCGGTAGAGGACCAGCCCGAGGGCGTTGAACCCGCCATGTTGAACGATCCGGTCGAGGTGGTGGTCGTGAGCGATTGCGACAACGAGTCGATCTTGCATTCGCTCGAGGTCAGCCTGCGGTCGACCTTCTCGCAGAAGGTGGCCAGCTTCTCGTTGAGCATCTTGTTCTCCTTCCGCAGTTCCCGCATCTCATTGATCAGAAGGCCCACGTCAGTCGAGTGCTCTTCCTCGTGGCGGTCACGGCTGCGCTTGTGGTGGTGGTGGTGGTGATGGCGGCTGCTACTCCCGCTGTGGTGGTGCTGATGATGCTGGTGGTGATGGTGCCGTTGAGGACGAGCCAACATCGCCTCGCTTTGTTGGTGCTCGCCCGAAGAGGAGGATGACGACGAGGAAGGGGACGAGTGTGGAGAATCAGAGGGTGAAGAGGACGGCGGGTAGAAGGAACCGCGGGGGGCCGGCTGCTGAACCGGGACGGAGGGGAATGACATGTGGTACGTCGTTGCCATGTTGTGCGAGGCCGAGCTGTCGGCCATCGCCAATGACGCGGCTCCGCTGTGCTCATTTCCTGCGCGCAACAACACCAGACACTACGTGAGAAGCGGCTCACAGCGGCAGTTTGTCCAATGGGCGCCATGCGAGTACCTTCATTGAGACGAGCCCGCTTCTCAAGCAGCTCCTCGCCTTCAATTGGGTTTTTGCGGGGCCGTCCTCTCTTCTTGCGCTCCACGTTGACGCAGTTGTCGGGCCGGCCCAGCGCGCTGCAGCGCTTGCATGGCCGCTCGCTGCCCCACAACCACCAAGTTAGCCGCTTGGCCGTCTCTCCCCCCCCCCTCTTCTCGTCTAGCGCCAGCGGAGTTGCTCAAGTGGGAAGAGAGGGAAAAAGCACGCACCCATTGCACGTAGCGTGAACCAGACGGCAGGGCAGGCACGCCTTGTTCCACTCGGTCATTCCGTCCATGGTGGTGTGGTGGGGAAGTGCTGCGTAGAAATGGTGGGACAGAAGAAGTCGAGTGGTGTAGGTGTGTTGTCGTGCACAACCTGAGGTTGGCTTTGCTTGTGTCGTTGGGAAAAGAAGAAATAGGTCTTGACGAAAGGGGTCTCTTCTTGGGCTCGGCTGCCCACAACACTTCCGAAGTGCCGCCGGCGGCCGTCCCCAAGCGGCGGGACCGTCTGGGCTCTTGTTCCGGGTGGCGGATATTCGGAACATTACCGGAACAAAACTTAGTCAGTGATATTCACTAAATCCGCCAATCACGTCGCGCTTTCTTGACCCAGATCGAACAGCGACCGTGAGCACGATGTTGCACATGAGGAAGGACGAAGAAGGCGACACAATGATGAAAGTAAAGCGCGTTTTATGGGAAGTGAGCTGCTATCTGTCTGTGTACAACGAGGGACTTTATCTTACAACGAAGGAAGTGGAATATTCAGGCTAGATCAGGAGAGAAGCTGTTGCTCGAGTGGTGGGCGGAGGTCCGTCAACCGCTCGGCTCCCAGGGCCAGTTTTGCGTCGTGGTGATGACACCGCTGCCGTTGCTCTTCTTCTTCGCTCGTCTCTCCCGGGTTGCCCGTGGGACACGCCAGGGAGGAGGCGCCGGAAGGGACTGCCGTGGCCACCTTGGTGGTGGTCTCCCCCAGCAACATGAACTGCTCCACCACGAGGATCCACCACTTGGCCTGTGGTTGCCGTGAACACCAGGAAGAAGGAGCCCTGTCAGTGCGCCCATCTCCGGCAAACCGGCACAGGAAAGGGCCGTCATCACAACGTACCGTGCCATTGCGGTCGTAGAAGAGCTGATTCTTCGTGAGGCTCTGCACCGTGCGCTCCCCAATCTGGCGCGTGAGCGGGAGGTAGCAGAGCTCGCCCACCGGCCGCGAGCTCTTCTTGGCGAGGAACCACCGCAGCGGCTCCTCTTGGGCCTTGTAGCAAAGCGTGCCCACGATGTCATGCTGTGTTTGGCGTGTTGGGATTGCTGCTCGTCAGGGCCACGAGCACGTTGTACGCATCAAACAAAAGCCGGAGATCGCAAGGTACCGAAGGAGCGCGAATGAAGTTGCAAAAGGCCGGGCTGGCGTAGACGCTCACGGGCAGAGATTGTGACTGTTGTTGATGTTGTTGGAGGAGGAGCAATCATGAGCGCCGAACGCAGTGCGAATACACGTCACGTCGCCAAGAGAGGAGTGAACCCGTACCGGGTCCAGCATGGGTTCGCTGGCCAGTCGGCGCACGATGAATGGTTTGCTGTGTGTGGGAAAGGGGCAAGACGCAGTGAGCTCGACTGCACGCCAAAACAGCTCGCAAGGAAAGAAATGACTCCAAAGAGAAGGAGGCGCACCTCATGTCATCGATGACGAAACCGTCGGGATTGGCGAAATCGATGTCGTCGGCCCAGTCGAGCAGGAACGGCAGCTCGCGCAGGACCTCCCAGCGTGTGCTGCGCCCCAGGGCCGGGTCGGTCCCTTCGGCTGGCGATAACCGCGTGGCCACGACGAGCTGGTGCAGGTCGTTGACACGCTTCTCCTCGCGCTCGAGCCGCTCGTTGAAGCTCTGCCAGAGAGAGTCGATCGACTGACGCAAGTCCTGGTTGGCCTTCTTGAGTTCGCCCACTTGGTCGGACACCATGCCAAACAGGCTGTTCACCAGCTCGGTATCGACCGCGTCGCCCGAGAACGAGTGCGGCGACGAGCAGGTGCAGTCGTGGTCGTGGTCATGCCCGTCCTCGGCGTGGCATTCATCCAGGCCGTTGTACTCGTCGGCGAATCCGTCACGGAATTCGAACGAGGGCGACGGCGAGGCCGGCGGTGGTGGCTCGCGGCTGATGTTGTGCATCGTTGGCGCCGGCGGCAGCGGCAGCATCGAGGGAGGCGGCGTCGCAGGCGAAGACGCGAGCGAATCGGGGAGGGACAGGGAGAAGAGGTCCAGCGGGAGAAAGGAGTCCGCGTTGGTCATCTCGCCCGTCGGGTCGAGGTCGTCAATCCAGGCGTAGGACGGGTCGAGCAGCAGCGGCAGCTGTTCGTCGTCCACGCAGACGGCGTTGTTGGGCGTGGCGGGCGAAACCGGGCCTGTGCGACACACGGAAAAACAAAGGCATGAGCCCAACGGAAACGAGCTGGTGGTGGTTGCGGGGAAGCGGAACCAGAGTGGGCAGGAGTCGTCTCGTGTTCGTGCGGTTCTACGCGTGCCCGCTTGGTGACAAAATCTGAGGTGGTCTTGACTGTTGACGGCAAGGTCTTGGCCGGTGGTGGGCTCTTGCGTTTCTTGGCCATGGCAACGGCGCGCCGGTGCCTATCTTCGCCAAAGTAGTCGTCATCGTCGTCCTCTTCCTCATCTTCACTGTGGTTGTTTTCTTCGCCTTCATCAGACGAAGCCGGTGGCGACTGTACCCTGGCCTCCACGCTCCTTGTGCTGGCCCGTCGACTGCTTCTCCTCCGCCCGCCTTCATAATTAAAGGCGTAGTCGTATTGGTTGACCGGCAGCGATTTCCGCGCCGCTTCGCTCTTTGCCCGGGCGGCTCTTTCGTTCTTTGGGCTCTGTGTGGGTCGGGTGGACGCCACAGCAGAGGCAGCGGCAGGTGCTGCAGCGTTGAGATTCTTGTTCTTGGGTGGGCGTCCTCTCCGCTTCTTCTCGACATTGATGCAGGTCGATGGCTTACCCAACTTTACGCAACGCCTGCATGGCCTTTTCCTGGAATGACGACACGGTGATGCGGCGGTGAGTACGGCACAACTTCAGGCGAGAACAAGGCGCCTTGGCCTGAGGTGGGGGGCCCGAGAGAGAGAACGAGGCCAGGATAGACAGGGTTCCCAAGGGACCCCTGCCACTCTCGTCACCTCCACGGGAGCAGCAACGAAAAAAAAAGGCTTGCGCCTGAGGTAGCTGAAGTGGCGGGCGGCGGAGTACCCATCACAGGTCGTGTGCACAAGTCGACATGGAAGGCAGGCTTTGTTCCACTCCATGCGCAGTCGTACTATCTCTCTCTTACGCCGGCTACTACTGTTTTGGAGAGTGAGATACCTGGTTTGTGTTGGTGTTGCGTGCGCTCTTGGAAAAGTGGTTTGTGCGCGCCACGTGAAGCTCCGTAAAAAGCACGATTGCTGGATGACGACGGCGGTGTTGGGGGTTGTGCGCAGCACTCTCTTCGTCCTGTTCCTCCTAGCGCCGGCGGAACCTCTTGGCCTCCGGAGGCGCCAATGCCGCGCTAGGCTCGCCCGCAGCCGACCTGTGGGGCGGCAGATAGGTTCGATATGTCCCGTGACACAGACCGGAGTGAAGAGACCTCGACTTACACGGGAACACTCAATGAAAACTGGTTCTGGAGTTCTTAGAATTCGCCATTCGGGTCCTAATCAAGATCTTCGGCGTTGGGCTCTTGGGCCTAGCGAGGAAAAGCACGCGGTCGGGACTTTCCGTCTGGCGGGGAAAAAGAGACGGATCTAACCGCGCAGTCACAGCGGCTGCTACTTCTTCATCAGCTTCAGGCCAGCCATCAAGTCGTAGAATTGCCGAATGCGTTGCTCGCTCTCTTGTGCAGCTCTGCTGGATCCTTCTGGTGAGACGCTGCGCAGGTAGTACGGCACGAACTCCTCTGGGCGAAGGTAGTGCTGCACGAGACAGGCGCACGGTGAGGTGAAGAATAAGGCTGAGCTTGAGGGTTGGGATCAGGTTGTGTACTTGCACTATCGTGTCGGCGCAGTAGGTAGGCATAGGCACGTATGGACGCACTCTAGAACAAGAGGAGATCAGAGATTCCTTTTGGACGTCAAGCAAGGTCGTACGCAGGAAGCAAGCACCTGTCATCGTTGATGATACGCAGGCCGGGAACTGGTTGCAAGTAGAGACCAAAGGCCACATCCACCAGCCGATAGTCTGGCAAGTCCTTCTGTGCCTACATTCTCACATGCGCATCGGTTACTCTGCACTTGAGGGCGCGTGAAGACGGGGTAATCACGTACGTTCAGATACTGCACCAAATCGGAACTGAGCACAAAGCCGCAGCCAGAAGCAAAGGGAGGATACCAGTCCTCCTTGTACTGTTGCCAAAGGCCGATCAGCGTTCAAACCTTTCACCAAACAGTAATCTCCCGCCTGGAGAAGGGTCACCTGTTCATAAGGCATGTACGACTTGGCTGAGGGGTCTCGCAACGGTCTTGTGACTCTAGGGAGACTCCAATGTGAGATGGACGAGGCAGCAATGCAGCTGAGTAGCGCGAGTACACGCCGATCAAGAACGATACCGCTTGTCCGTGTTGTCCCATATATAACCCCAGTAGAGCCTGTGTTGGTTCATAGAGCAAGAAGCTTAGCAAGATGACATTTACCACCCACGGGGGCAGCCGTGAGTTGGCGTACTTGTCCCTGGGCAAAGGAGCTAGCGCAGCCAAGAGGAGGTCCATCCGAATGAACGAGTCGTCGTCAGCGTGCATGAAGTAGTCAAACTCATACCGGGCTGTGGCCCACCTGCCTTATCGCATCATCGATCAAAGAACGCAGCACACAAACGTCTTCTCGGCGAGCTGTACCGCATGAAGGCCAGTGTCTTCTGAGTCAAGTTGTCGTAGGCGTCCTCAACATCAACTAAGAGCCCAGGGATGGGGCACTGAGCGCTCACTAAGACAACAAACGAAAGTCATACGCGTTGGCCCACGCACCTTGCACCATGTCGCTGTACTGTTGCATTTCAGGTCCGACGTCGACCCCTTCTTTCTTGCCCACGACGAAGAACACCGCTACACTGAACACAAGGGAACGCCAAGTGTTGAGCTCAATGCTGCAGAGTAGCACGGAGGGAAGAAGAAATGCGCATATGTGACTTAAAGTACCTGGCCACTTGGTCCGGGGTGAGCGGCGTAGCGTCTGCAGGGCCTGGAGAAAGGTAGCGGAACCACGACCGCCTAATGGCCGTTCGTCGCTGGACGTAGGTGGCGGCACTGTCCACCATGACAACGAGGAATCGTTTTTCTCTGTGTTGTGCTGCCTCCATCTGCTTTGTTTGTTTTTATTTTTGTTTTGTTTCTCTTGGTAATTTTCTTTATTTTTTTCTGGTTTTCTTGTGTTCATTTGATCAGCGCGGCATGCACCGCCTTAGTCGGTCGTGACGCAGTTGGCAGGGTTGACGGGGTTACGAACAAGCAACGGCACGTCATCCGGTCCGCGCACCGTCACATTCAAGTCTAAAATAAGAGAACCCGTCAGTGCCTGTCGTTAGAGATAGAAGCGGTGGTGGGAAGAGGAGGTACCCCGGACGAGGCCGTCGTGGACGCCATAGACCCAGCCATGAACGTGGGGGAAGATCAAATCCTTCTTCCTTCTCTCCCACGCGTCCTTGATAATCGACGTGCGGCACACGTTGTAGACGCCTGTCATTGGAAAGGGTCATCGCGTCAGCAACAGGAATATCGGGGGTGGCCAAGTGTGGCTGGCGGGTCACGTACCTTCGATCACATGGAGCTCGGTCATTCGCTTGGCTCTTTCAGCTTCGTTCTCGATGCTCTCCAGCTCCTCCCGGTGGAGCATGTACTCGTCCTTGAGATTCCTGTGCCGAGTGTGGCGTGTGCGCGCGTGCGTGTGAATGATATTGTCTCATGTGGGTCTGCTTTAGCGGGAACAGCTTCGACGTACCTCAGCCAGTTGTCGACCATGCCGTACTGGTTGTTTGTCATGGAAGCGATAACGCCTCCGCATCCGTAGTGTCCGCACACAATAACGTGCTTGACCTGGTGTATGGGGCAATGACCACAAATTAGGGGTTGATCACTTGCCGCAAGATAAAACAAAAACGAAAAAGGCTCACCTGCAACACGTCAACGGCATACTGCATGACTGAGAGGAGGTTGACGTCAGTGTGCACCACCGTGTTGGCGATGTTCCTGTGCACAAAGATGGACCCTGAGCGCAAGGAGGAGGACGGTTAGGGCTCCATTTCATCCGAGTGCGGCCCGGCCGACCACACACGGGAAAAGAGGACAGTGGCGCACCCGGATCGCTGCCGGTGATGATGTTGGCAGGGACACGAGAATCAGAGCAGCCAATCCAGAGGACCTGCGGGCTCTGGCCCTTGGCCATGCGCTTGAACGTCTCAGGGTCACGCTCCAACTGCTGCTGGACCCACTCTCTGTTGCCTTTGACCAAGCCGTTGTAGGACTCTTCCATGTCCCGCCTGCGCTCGAAGCGTTGCGCGCCCAGTTACGCTTACACCCCTTTTTTTTACTTGATGAAAAAGCGAAAGAGACAAGTACCCTTCGTCTTTAAGCGAAGATTGGCAGCGCATGGCCAAGCGGGTAAGCGAAGGAGCCATTTGTCTGGCCAAAGAAAAGTGATTGTTTGTCAGATCCAAGAGTTGAAAAAGACTGCTGTTGACCAGCAAGGCAGAGGCAAGAACCTGCTGCTCAGTTGGCTGGCGGCAAAGAGCGTCGAAGAAGCAGATGCAGTGCCCCAGCGAGCACCACAGAGCAAGGCAACTGAGCGGCGGGGAAGAGTAGCGGCGTGTTTCCTCATGAGGGTGTGTGCAACAGTGTCCAACGCGCTGCGCACCGGTGCACACATTTTATACGGGGCAGTCGCCAAAAAATGGCCTGACTTGAATTCTTTTAATTTTAAGTGTTTGATGACGTGATCCACACGCGCCTCCGTGACCAGAAGTAACCACCCTGACGTACAGACGCAGCTTCCCGCGGACAGGACCAGTTAACTACTCGTCCGAGTCGCGAGTCGAGGAGCCGCGCGATGCGGTCTCAGCTGGTTCTTCTGGTCTTAAATGGAGTGTTTTCACTTGGAGAGAAAGGGAAAAAGACTTTTAAAAGTTTATGTGTGTGTGAAGTGTGATTGGCGGGAACCGTAAAGCGTCGCGAAGCAACCCTCTCCTTAGTATAAAATGGGAGCCAATCAACGGCCCGTAAACCACACGGACACCAACCCCTACCACCGGATGGCAACCGCAAATTATTGGTAAACTCCGATAGCGCCTAGAGAAAGCGGGTTGCCCGGCCCGCACTCACATTCACGCCCACCCGCCTCACCATGAAGACGTTCACCGCTCTCCTTTCGGTCCTGCTGCTGGCCGTGTTCCTCTCCGCCGCGGCCGCCTACACACTCAAGACCTCGGACGTGCCCGTGACGTCTCTTGATCTCTCTACTATCTCTGGCGCCACGCTGTTGGACGGCGCGACCCTGTTCCAAGACAGTCGGCCCATCCCTCAAAACCTTTCGACTGGCTCCTTCAGCTTCAAGTTTTACAACAGCACCATCACCAAGATCTCCCTCCACCCGAACGGTGTTCTTTATTTTAACCCGACTGCCGAAGAGCTCTCGCCCTTCAACAAACCAGGAGCTATTCTGGGTTCTGGAGCTGGAAGCACTTGCCCGTACCCGTCCAACCTCACCAAGTTCGAGCAGGTATTATTTCTCTCTCTCTCATTTTTTTTTTTTTTTTTCATCCATCAAAAG
>NAVB01001973.1:0-11367 GCA_002179805.1 Acanthamoeba lenticulata | reverse complement strand
GCGAGGCTGAGAAGGAGCCAGAAGAGAGGGCTCCACGACCCGTCGGCACTTCGTAACGCACAGCCTGGAAGGACGGCCGAGGCTCCTCCATCACCGCCACGCCCACGTCCGTCGAGTTCATGTTTGGGGGATGGGAGGGAGGAAGTGATGTACCGACGGCTGAGGTGCAAGTGGAAGTGACTTGGTTGAAGGCCAAGTCGATCGGGATGGTTGTGCAAACAATGGCAGTGCAGACGCTGCTGAGGTAGCCGCTGAAACCGGTCCGCTGAGCAAGCTGACGTGCCGCCGCTCCGCCCACGCCGTCAACCGCTCGGTGAAGCCACCAGAGCACAAGCGCCACGCTGCGCTGTCCCTCCAGACAAAAGTGCCCGGCCAGCACGCCCAGCGCAAACCCGACGAGGGTCACAAGAGGCGGGGCCACGTGGCCCAGGCCTGCCACGCCGAGCACCACGGGCCGCAAGAAGCGCTCCAGCAGAGGGCGGAGCTCTCTGTCCCACATCTATCTCCAACGCTATTCGATAAATGCCTGAATTAATTTGAATTACATTTATTTCGCGTTTTTCCAGCTCAACCCAAAACAGCAAATAAATTGCCAAAAAAGAACAAACAAGAAAAGAAAAAAAAAACAAACGTCAGTGACCGAGCCCGTTGCTGCCCACAACGTGGATCAAGTAGTGGTAGATGAAGGGCCCTGCACAATCCCCCCAACACATTCAAAAAAACCGTCAGCAGCAGGCACGAAAGAGGGGCCGAGCCGAGCCGAACCGCTGACGAAGAAGGCGTCAAAGCGATCGAGGATGCCGCCGTGGCCTGGGAAAAAGACGCCCGAGTCCTTGACGTTGCCTATGCGCTTGATAAGGGACTCGATCGCGTCGCCAAAGATGCCCAGGCAGCTCGTCAGCAGCGCCAGCCCGATGTAGTGGATCGTGTCGTATGGCGGCAGCCTGAGGCACATCCCCCCCAATACCACCACCGCCAGTTGCGCACACGTCAGCGCCCGACAGGCCACCATGGACCCCCCCCCCCAACCACCACCCCCCACACGCGCATACGTCGTGTAGGAGGAGGAAGAGAAGAGGGAGGGGGGGGGGGGTGAAGAAGGCGAAGCGCACTTGTCAGTGATGCCGGAGAGCTGGAACTGCTTGAAGCCGTAGCACAGCAGCACGGCAAAGACGATCTCTGCGATGATGCCCTCCCACGACTGCTCTCTCGCGCCACCACGACCCAAAATGCCACCAATTAATAATGTTGGTCAACACAACACACGTCACACACGAACACACATTCTGGCTCTGCATTCGCTCCAACGCGGAGAGAAACAAACAAAGAAACAGAAAAAGAAAGAGAAGGGGGACCTTGTTGGGAGAGACGTTGGGCATGGCCTTGTGCCGCCCAAAGTTCTTGCCCACGTAGTAGGCCGCGCCGTCGCCGATCCAGCCGGTGAGGAGCAGCATCACGAGGATGCTCCCGCCGTAGGCTGTGCTCCCCCCCCCAAAGCCACAACAACAACATCGTCCGGCCGTGAGCAAAGGAGGGAGGGCTTCTCGTCATTCCTTCCCTCAAGAGGAAAAAGACAGAAAGAGGAAAGAGGACAAGGGAGAGGCGGTGTCAGTACGGCTGGTCTGGTAGATGACCGGGCAGTGGGAGATGGTCCAGGCGATCCACACCCACCCGAAGAGGTAGAAGGTCAGATTGCGCACGGTGTTGGGCGGCAGCGGGTTGTGGCCCTCCTGCACGGTCTTGAAGAGGTAGAAGCAGATGATGGTGACAAAGGCCAGCGCGAGGCCCAGGCTGAAGCCCAGCTCGCCGAGGAAGTGGCACAGCACCACCTGCAGTCCGCCTACACGGGCCCGAGAAGCCGCGCGATCAGCAGATCGTCCTCGTGCAGGAAAATGGAGGAACCGCCATGGTGCGCCACAAGTGGAGGAGAAGCTGCGACGGACGATAGGAGAAGAGAGGGCGGGGGAAGGCGGTCTCGTACCAAGAGCCTGCACGAGCCTGTCCATGCGCGAGAAATTGTACTTCTTCTTGGCTCCCTCTTCCTTGCTCGCCCTGCGAGAGGGGTAAGGGACGATAAAAAATAAAATAAAATAAAACAAAACAAAACAAAAAAGGGAGACGGCCAAATTGGCATTCAAATGAGGGCACCTGACGGGGATGAGGCATAAAATGAATTCACCCAGGCCTTTGGTGACCATAATTGTCATGAAAATGTGGATCACATTCGGCACATAAACAGCGGAGACGACGACAAAGGGCACATAGAAAGCCGCCGTCGTCAGTCTGAAGAGATGGTTGCGTGAAGGAGACGGATCGTCTTCAAAGGTGGGGCTATTATCTGCAAGTGTGTCCAACACAAATGAGCTTCCCGGGAAGAGGATAGACACAAATTTAAAGCGCAACCAGTACCAACGAAGAAGGCCCGATAGATGACGTAGCTCAATCCGAGCCACGAAAAGGCTTGCAGCCACACTGTTTCATCCTGCAGTTCGCCCATTTGCTTACAGATTTGGTGCGCGTGCGGCGCGTTTTATTGGCAAGACAAGAACCGACACGTCCGGCCCTGGAATGTGAAAAAGCGCCCATGGGCTTGGCGCTGACGTGGCCTTGGGTTAGGTGTCTGGCACGCATGCCGCCCATCAGCGCGCATACCAGACAACTTGATTTTTCCGTCGAGTAAATTGCTAGTTCAAGAGGCCGTAAATGGACGAGCGTCGTCGCGTGGTCTCCTGCTTGGGCTGCTCTTGCATTTCATCCGGCTGGGTTTCTTCCTCTGTGCCGCGCATCCCCGAGTCCCGTCCAGCTTGCACGCTGCTGGTCTTGCGCATGGTTTGTCTAAACCGGAGCCCACAAGCATTGCATAGCCTGCAAGGGTTTGTCCACATTAGCTCTTGTTCCCAAAAGGGGGCGCATCAATCACCTGCACAGTGCGGCGTACGTACGTGGGTCTGCCATCCGAGCCACTGCGCCACTGCACCCACCCGTCGCGCGTGAGGGTCTTAGAGAAAGAGAACTCGCACTCGGCGAGAGGCCAACCTACCTGGACAGTTTCTGTGACGGCACAAACGCTGCAAGCTCGCGGAACTCCACGAGGGAGGCTCTTGCCCCGTCTTCGCCGCTTGCGGATGGAGGGCTCACACTGGCCCTCAAACGCATCTTCTCGTTGCTGGGCGGGCCCGTCGGATTCAGCTGCGGCAAGTTGCTCAGCTTGTAGGCGCACGAGGGGCGAAGATGAAACGGAGGTGCGAGAAGGTGAAGGTGGTTGTGGTGCTGATGATGATGATGGAGGGGGGGACGAAGTAGAAGGCCGCAGGTAGGTGGTGGAGAGTGTTCGGATAGCCTCGGCGTGGGCATTGAGCTTGGAGAGGTCTTCGTCGCGGAGGCCTTGAGTTTTGGCCTTCATGGCCAACAGGCTCACCTCGAACGCGGCGCTCATGAGGTGGAAGGAATAAGGGTGGTGTTGTGGCGTCTCTTTGATCAAGGGAGGCGACGCTTCCTGTTCCTGAGTCACCTCGGGTGGAGCTTCCTCCTCATTGAGAGCTGCTGGTGTGTGTTGAAAGGGTGCACGACGAAGCGAATCTGAAGAAGGAGGCGTGCTGCGGTTCATGGTGGGTCGAAAACAATCACTGGCACAGCTCGGTGGCTAGCTCGCCACGGGGTGAAGCGCGGTGGCGCGCTGGGAATGCATGTTGGTGCCAGCAAGCATATTTTGTGGTGGAGGCTTCCAAGAGGAGTACAGTATCTGTACGTATCGGTTGGCCCTAGCGTTCCACCCCCTCAGCGGTCGTGCGTAGAAAAGCAAGAAAAGAACTCCTCCTTAACGCACGTCCGCACCGCCAAATTCGCCACTCCGCTCAAGAATTGGCAGCACGCGGAAGCATGTAACCAATGGCAGTTTTGGGCGGCGACATTTCGCTGTCGATGCCCGAAGTTGGCGCACAGTTTTCAGGTTATTTCTCCAATGCCTGCTCCGCTGGTGAACACACGCAGATGGCAGGCGTCCCTTTTATGCGGCAAACAACCACCAGCGAGTTGGCCATTCGTGTCTTCCTGCACAGCTGCGAGCACTTTACCCGCAAGAACTCCCGAAGCTGCAGCTTCCACGCTCTTATCCCTTTCTATCTGCAACAAACACAAAGCTGCCCCGAACTAACAAGATGATGCTCGACACCCCCACCAGCGCTCATCCACTGCCCACGCCTCCCGGCTCGCCAACGTCGTTGGCCACAGCCACCTCCTCATCCTCGGGTACCACGACCGGCCAGTTGTGCCGGGGCGTGCGGGCAGAGATGGCACAGCAGGCCAACGAGGTGTGCCAGCTTGTGGCCAAGGCCAACCAGGCTCCCAACGGCCTCCAGGCCGAGGAGCTCCGCCGCCTGCTCAGCGACATTCACACGCTTCAAGTCCTCGCCCAGCAACTCCACCCCACCGCCGGGTCGACCTCCTCCGCTCCTTCTTCTCCCTCGTCTTCGCCGTCGCCTTCACCCTCTCCGCCCCATTCGCCACCGGGTTTGTCGTCGTTGGCCTCATGGGGCGCGCCCAGGAGCAAGATCAGCAAAAAGAAGCCCGCCCACCACACCGCCGCTCTCAGCCGGCCTCTATCCACGTCGTCCCCGTCACCTGCGGCCGCCTGTGGTCGGAGCTGCATGCCGCCCATCCGGCCCCGTCTTCCGCCATCAGCGCCCGGGGCCGGGTCCACCTCTACGACCACCACGACCTCCACCACGCCTTCGTCCGCCTCACCAAGCGAAACGTTGATGCCGACGAGTTCGACTTCGGCAACCATCACCATTGCGAACGGCGTGCGGGCTTGCGCCAACTGCGGAACCACGAACACAGTCCAGTGGAGGTGTGGAGCTGATGGCAAGCCCTCGTACGTGGCACCACCCATGCATACAACGTGTTGTTAGTCCAGGAATGCGAGGAACGTTAATGCTCACAACTCTTTTGTCTCTTTTCTTTCCAGGCTGTGTAACGCGTGTGGGCTTCGCTACCGCTACAACCTGAAGAAGAAAGCGCTCTACGAGGACATTGCCTGCGTGCGCGCGTTGTCGTTGCAACGCTCGGCCAACGCTTCGCCACCCTACCCCCACTTGCCGCTGTCGCCTACCGGTAGTTTGCCACGGGCCTCCCCAGCCCTGACGGCGCCAGCAGCCACGATGGCCGCCACGATGCCAACCCGCCAGCCCAGGCCCATGGCGATCACATCCCCATCGGCGTCCATGCCGACGGCAGCCACAGGGAGCATGGCCATTGCCGAGCCGCCAGTGCGGCGATCCAATATCTACAGCCTCCTCAACTGAGCTTCTCCTCTCTGCCCTCCTTGCCGAGAGAGGCCGATGGTCTCCTCGAGGCGCCAACCCAAAACCCACCAATGGTGTAGATATAACATATATTTATTAATGAAAAACCGATACTGATGTGTCGGTAAACAGCAACACTGGTTCCGTTGCAACGGAAGAGGCCCTTATTTCGTAAAAACAACCAATGTTGAGGTTCAAGCTGGCGGGAGGAAGTCGTGGAACAGGCGGCACACGTCGCGCCATCGGTCGCCCTGCTGCAGAAGAGCCAGCTGCTTCTCCACGCACACGAGGAGCTGCCGCAGCTCCGCCAGCTCGCGCTCCTCCTCGTCCTCGTCCTGATTGTCGTCCTTGACCTTCTTCTCCTCCTCGCCCTGTCCGCGCGTCGGTGACGGAGCGCTCATCCGCCAGAGCTTCTCCTCCGCGAGCAGCCCCACGTCTGGAGCGCACCGGTGATGTCGCGTGCGTGCAGTGCGTTAGGCGGGACACACGGGCAGCTGTCGCGCAGAAAGGGGAGATGTGCGGCTACGCACAGCGCGTCATGGCGGCGTAGTAAGGCAGCGCCCCGCACAGCTGCGTGAACGAGTTGCGCTGACGCGAGCGCGCCTTGCGCGAGTCCACCAGGCCCTTGAGCTCCACGAACCGCTCCTCGACCTGGCCGGTCAAGCGGTGTCTGTAATAAAAAAAAAAGCCAAACATGCGGACACGGGAGAGCCTGCGAGGCGCGCACCTTGGCGAGGATCCGGGAGGCGAGGGAGACGATCATGCGGAGCTGCACGATGGCCGCCATTTCCCGCCCCGGCCGGAAGAGGGTGGGCAGCCGCAGGAGGCCGCTCGCGCGTGCCCTGCCCAGCCCGTCGAGCACGGGCGCCTCGTCCTCTTGCGTGTCGGCGGCGGCAAAGACAAGCCGGCGTCCGGCGCCGTCGGGGCCGTTGCGGGACTCCAACCGCGCCACGCCCTGCCGGAGCCGCTCGGCCAAGTCTTCGCCACCGTCGGCCTCGTCCTCGCCTTGGCCGTCGGCGTCGGGGCGACAAAGCGCGCGGAAGCGCGTCCAGGCGTCAAAGAAGTGGAGGAGCTTGCGCACGAGCACGTCCTTCGTGTGGAACGACGACGCGTAGCCGGCGTAGTACTCCTCCACGGCGTCCCGCAGCATCTGCCGCCCGTCGGCGTCGGCGTCGGCACCGGCGACAGAATGATCGTCAAAGCGGAGGCACAGGTGGACGATGAGGCCCAGCACGCGGTCGCACAGGAGCCGCGAGATCCCCCGCGGGTCGGCTTCCTAAATTGTTTTTTGTTTAAAAAAAGAGATGACGTCAGCACGCGTCAGGGTCGTTTTTTTGCGGACGCGAACGTACGCCATGCGAGATGCGGTCGCGGAGGCGCGGGCCCTCCGGGCACACGAAGAAGTCGCACAGGGCCGTCAGCGCGGCATCGCCCACTTCCTGAGAGCTCCCAGCATGAGGAGCCCCATCAAAGAGGACAGGACAATCATTTCTCGATGACACGAACCGAGCGCAGGCGGTTGGGCAAGCCAGAGGCCTCGACCGTCGGGGCCACGATCACGTCGAGCGTCGTGTAGTAGTCGTACATGACTTGCAGGCAAATCCAACAAATAAAATAAAAAAAAGTAAAAAAAACAAATTATAGAAAGAAGACGTCAGGCTTTGTGCCACCGGCGGGCGCGAGCGGGGCGGGAAGCGCACCAGCGGTCAGGAGCGGCGGCGGGAGGCCGTTGGCCGCCACATAGCGCCCGCGCAGGCAGTGCTCCAGTGCCGGCAGCGCCAGCGCGAGACACTGGTACAGCCTCTGGCCCTCCTCGTCTTCATCCTTGTCCTTGTCGACGTCGACGTCGCCAGCCGAGGGAAGGGGGAGGAGCGCGTCGAGGGCCGACTCGAGGAGGAAGCGGCTGTGGGGCACGACAAAGCCCGATCGGCGCACGAGCCGGCGCACGGCCTCCAGCGTCCGGCCGTCGGCCGCAGCGTCGTCCGGCGACTCGGCCAGAAGGCGGCAGCCGCCCTCGGCCCGCCAGGCCGGCTCCACCAGCGGGGCGATGGCCAGCAGCGGCCGGACCGCCGTCGCCGCCGTTGACGACGACGACGACGATGAAGACGATGAAGACGATGATGGCGAGGTGGAGGGCTCGAGCGAGAGGGCGAGGAGGAGGAGGAGGGACACGTAGCCGGCGTAGAAGTCGGCCGGCCCGAGGAAGCCGTGCCAGGCCACGTTGCGCAGGTTGAGCCCGAGCGGCGTCCCGATGAGGGCGCGCAGGGCCTCGACGCGGTCCTCGCCCAGGAGGCGCCTCAGGTGGGGCGTGAGGAGCAGGTCCCGCAGGATGAGCCGTCCCTCGCCCCTGCCCTGCGCTCGCGCCATCGCCGTCAGAATGACGAAGACGTCGACGATCATGGCCATGGTGATGACCAAGAAGAAGAGGGAGAGGACCTTGGTGGCGACCCAGTAGAGGTCGGCGATGTAGCGCTCGAGGATGGGGGCCAGCTGCAGCAGCGCCTCGGCCGACTTGCCCGCCCGGTGCAGCGCAAACACGCGCGGCAGCTGCCATTCACCGCCACCACGGCCACCGCCAGCAGGCCATATCAGGCAACCACAACGACGACAACGACGAGGACAACGACGAGGACGACGACGACGAGGACGACGACGGAAGGTCTCAAGGGTCCGGAGGAAAAGGGGGCGCACTTCGGGGGCGTGGTGGCCGAACGCCGAAAAGCGGTGTCCGTAGGCCGCCACGAAGGTCTTTCGGTCGAGGCGCATCATGTACCTGCACACGACAGCGGCGCGTCAGCCAAGTCCGTGCGTCATCACCATCAGAAAATGAATAAATAAATAAATATTCAAAAATCAAACAAAAAATGGGGGAGAGAGACCGGTGGAGAGGCGGGGCGGCCTTCTGGAGACGGAGGGCCGTGCGGACGATGCGCTCCCACTGGGCGAGGTCGTGGCCGCGGGCCTCCTCCGACAGCTTCCGCTCGCGCTCGCGCGCCTCGGCCGCAGAGGCGCCCTCCGGGTCGGCCGCCTCCTCGTCGCGCTCCAGCGCCGCGATCTCGCGCTCGATCTGGCCATCCGCCGCGCCGCCCTTTTGCTTCGCGTTCTTCTTGTTGTTGCTGCTGCTGCTGCTGTTCGTCTTTTGTTGTTGTTGCTGCTGCTGCTTGTGGTCGTTGCCGCCCTTGGTCGGCTGCGGCTGTCCTCGTCCGCGCCCGCGTCCACGCCCGGCTGCCGGTGCCGCAGTCCCGGCGGCAGCCGTTGCCGTCGAAGGCGGCGATGACGACGATGGGGCATCGTCAGAAGACGAGGACTTGTCGCGGGTCTGCTCGGCGAGCTTGTCGTTGAGGAGCTCGCGCATGCGGCCCACCACCGCCTCATCGCTCTGGCGCCCAGACAAGACGAAACAACAATAAAATTCAACAAAGAAGATATTTAAGATTAAAAATGAAAAATAAAAAAGCACAGAGAACAAGACGACAAAGAGCCGCTCGACTGAGGGCCACGAGGAGGGGGACGCACGAGTGCCTCCTCGGCCGTTGGCACAAAGTGCTCGAGCGTGCTCCACGCAAAGAGCCCATCCGAGGTGAGCCATGGCGTCGAGGCGCCGCGCGGGTCCTCCCCCATCCCACCGCTGGGTGGTGCCGATGCGTCGGGCTCCTCAACCTCAGCGAGGAGGTGGCGCACGGGGGCCACCAACAGCAGCTCCACCGGAGGCGAGAGTGACGACTTCAGCTCTGTGGTCACTCCTGGCGCAGCAACAGCTGCTACAGCAAGGTCAGCGTCAATTCGCCAAGGTACGTGCACGGAGGAGCAACCAAACTATACCCGTCGTGTCCATCTTGCAACTCTCTGGCTAACAGAACAGAAAGCCAAGAGCTTCATTCAGTGAAGACACAGGAATTTCGGCACCACATTTGAAACAGTTTTGAATAATCCCACCAAAAACGCTGGTGATCCCCAGTACTGTAGTTGAGGGCGTGAACAGATCCTGTCCTGCAAGCTCGCTCAGCTGACACTCCACGTCATCTTCCCTTCTGGCCACCCTGTGGCTTGAAGTTTCGTGGCCCTCGAGCCGCGGAAGGAATCTCCGAAAGTCCTTCGCTGCTTCGGGCCGGATGTCCGGATTTTCTGGGCGTGACAACGTGAGCGCGCCCCCCCCCCCTGGCTACAGATTGTTGCGCAGCCAGAAGCGAGTGGGGTTCGCTGTACAGCCTTTCTGCGCCACGTCAGCCCTTCTCTTCTATTACCGGCAGAGATTCTACCTGAAGAGGGGAAGTTAGAGCTTGAATTTGAGCTCGCTGTAAAGAAGGAATCGCTGTCCGCAGCCCAAACCAGAAGAAGATGCTCGAGCCCAACAAGAAGGAGGAACCTATGTTCCCCGCCCGAACCCCCAAGCAGAAGAAACACCATGGGGCCGTCGTAGGCGACCGGCCGCTCCCGCCCCACCTGCGAAAAGAGGTGGCCAGCACCCACAAATCCAACTCTACCTCCTCTCTGTATGTAGACAGCACCATCACCTCGCCCGACATTGACCAAGTACTCTACTGGTATGCCCCCATTTATCGGAAGTTGCTCCATTTTTACCGAGATTAGTAATTTAAATTACTAATTATTTAAATTTATTGCAGCATGTCCACTGCCATCTACTACCATATCCGAGCAGGCCACGAAGCCCCGCAGTCTAAGCTTATTGACATCTTTAACGAAGAAATTTATCCCGTTTGGGTACGCATCACCCCAATTTTGCATTGATTTAGGCCACTACTTTTTTCTTTAATATTATTTTCTTTTGAAAGAACAAAGTGCGTAACACTAAAATAATAATATGAATTTTATTTTCTGGTTCCTCCACCGCAGTTGAGGGATCAACGGGAGCCCAACGACACACGAGCAGTGCCACGCCTGCGGGTCATCTACAAGTTCATCGACACCATCTTCAAAGTCCAAAAGGTGCGCGCGAGCCTCCTGAGCCGTCCAACAGGCGCCCTCGCTCTCGTCATGACCCTGAGCGGCTAAACCGCGCGCACGCACGCGCACACGTTGTGTGTTTTTCAGCTGCCGAGCGAGTGCGCGATCCTGGCCTTGGCCTACACGGAGCGATTGATCAACCTGTCGGGCATCACCCTCCACGCCTCCAACTGGCGGCGCGTCGTCCTCTCCACCATCATCCTCGCCTCCAAGGGTTCGCCCCTGCCCCCCCCCTGCGTGCCGCACGCTCGTGCGCGTGTGCGCTGACCCGCGCGCGCGCGCGCGCGTGGTGCAGTGTGGGAAGACCTGGCGGTGTGGAACGTGGACTTTGTGTCGATCTTCAAGAACCTGAACATCAAGGACCTGGGCGTGCTGGAGAAGCAGCTCCTCAAGCTGCTCGAGTACAACGTGTCGGTGCCGTCGTCCCTCTACGCCAAGTACTACTTTGAGCTCCGCGAGCTGGCCGAGAAGGACGCCAAGTCCTTCCCGCTCACGCCCCTCGACAAGGAGCGTGCCGAGAAGCTCGAGGTTCGTTCAACGCACGCACGCGCGACGCAGGAACACGAGAACGCTGACGCGCGCGTCTTTGTGTGTGCGATGTCACAGGAACGCGCGCGTGCGATCGATGAGAATTGGGCGCAGAAGAAGAAGCGGCTGAGCGTGCCCATCCGCCACTCGACGGGCGAGATCGGCCACCACAAGTCGCCGATCGTCGTGCTCAACCTCAACAAGGAGAAGAAGGAGGACTAGGCGGGATGGGGCGCGTGCGGCCAAGACAGAAGAGAGCGACACGCCCTCCTCGCGCGGAGACCCACGACACACGTGTGCACATGGCCAGAGAGAGAGAGAGAAGGAAAGAGGGCCTCTCGAGCTTCGCTGTCGGAAGGGACTCCCGAGCCAAAGCTGCCTGAAGCTCAAGGCGCCTCCGTTGGGTCTCCGCTTTTTCTCTTTTTTTTTTTATTTTTCCCCGTTTTATGTTTTTGCTCTCTCGTGCTGCGCGTTTTGTCGCTCCTCCTACTCCTCTTCCTTTTCTTTGCTTCCGCCTCGGGCCAAATGAGGCCTTGTACCTAAGGGTTGCTTGTGTGTACTCTTTCCTGTT
>NAVB01001968.1:0-15480 GCA_002179805.1 Acanthamoeba lenticulata | reverse complement strand
GAGCGCACCGAGCTGCTCCTTCTTGTAGCTGAGCGCGTCGGCCATCAATCGGGCGGCGTTGTCCGAGTCTCCTCGCCTGAGGCACACGTCCGCCATCACACTCAGCGCTGTCGCTGTCGGGGCGCTGTGCGGACCTATCAGCATCAACATCATCACCACCACCAACGGGCCACACAGTAGCCCGGGCCTGCGGTGAGTCCTCTTCAGCTGCAACTGCTGCTGGGCTCAACCAAATGGCTGCTCTCGGGTACCCGTTTCTCGCCTCTGTATGGCCAAGATGCGTTTGAGCATGGCTTCGGCCTCGTCATAGCGCTCGTTCTCTATTGGTGGCGAGCATCAGCACACAAATACGCGCATCGAATGGGGAAGGGGGGGGGGAGGCATGCCCATGTAGACGTGGGTCATGTAGTAGAGGTGCGGGCGCAAGGCGGGATGCTGGGCGCCTGTCCACACGCAACGTGTCAAGACAGAGCTTCAGAAGGCCAGCCCAGCCCGGGAGAGGCCAGGCGACGACTGGAAGAGAACTACGCCGTAGAGCACGGTACCGAGCGTGGACGTGAGCTTGTCGATCACCTTGCGGTAGCTCAGTTCCGCTTCGAGGTCTTTCGTCTTCTTGAGGTAGACCCGCTTGAGCTCCTCCAGCGCCTCGCGGTTCTTCTCGGGGAGCTTCGCGGCAGGATGATCATCGGGCGAAGAGGACGTGTCCCGCGCCGTCGTCGCGCCCGGCGAGGCCGCGGGCGTCCAGCCCTCGTCCTGCGTGTGTCCGACGCGCGTTTGTGAGCGCGTTCGCGAGCGGAGCCCAACCGAGGAGGCTGCTGCTGTTTGGTACGTTTGACGCGGCCGCTGGCGGCAAGTGGATGAAGGATTTGCCGTCGGGTGCGTCGACCACCGAGTTGCTGTTCTTCTGGCCGGTCAGGAGGAGGCTTTGCGCTCGGTTGTAGTGCTCCAGTCGCCAATACTTGGTCGAGTGGAGGTGAGAGTGGAAGAACGGATGGTCGTAGCGGTCCACCGCCCACGCCTTGACAAAGACCTCCTGCTCACCCCCCCCCCGCATGTCGCGTTGATACAAAGGAGCATGTCGTACGGCAACGTCTGGACGTCAAGGGCCCGAATGGGGGCGGCACCTCGTGGAGTGGAAGAGCGTCGCCATACCGGCCTCGGTGCTCGAGGAGCATCGCGAGGTCGGTTTTGATCGCGAGCAGCCTGTTCTCGGGTATCGCCTCCGCCGGCTGGTCGTTGTCTCTGCGGCCGCTGTCGGTCAGGGCATGTGCGTGCTTTTATGTGGGAGAGGAATATTCACGTACTCTGTGCTCTGTTGCGTGCTGGCGTCGGCGCTTCCTCCGGCCGGCTTCTCTTTACTGCGAAGCGCCACGATCTTCTCTGCATGGAGGACAGGTGGGTGCAGAGAGGTTTGGGGGGGGGGGAATTAAAGGTCTTGCAAGCTTGTGCATGCTTTTGTGTAAGATGACAACGTACCCGTCAGTTGCAGGCTTTGGCGATAGAGACGCTCAGCATCTTCAGATTTGCCCAACTCTGAGCTCATGGGTAAGGAAGTGATATGGCGGGAAAGGGCGCGGTGCGCCGCATCAGCAACACGACCCCAGACAGCCAAGTGCGTTGGACACTCTACCTTCGGTCACACGGGCCAGTTGGTGGAGGGCCTGCGCGGCAAAGTAGCTCTCCTTTCCGGCGTATCTCTCGACCAAAGAGACCACTCGCTGGGCGAGCGCGTGGGCTTCGCTCAACTCGCCACGCATCTGTTGAAGCGTCGCGTAATGGCCGAGGTGCCGACACATGAAGGGGTGCTCAGCCCCATACACGCGTTCCCGCAGCAGGACGGCACGTCGCATGCTCCTGGCCGCTGGGTCCAGCTCATACCTGTCCCGCATCACGCCACCCGTTTCGCCACAGGCAGGCGCACCAGTGCCCGGCCGTGAGGGGTGTGCGCGTTGGAGCGAAAGGGGCCAGAAGGAAAAACGCGTACCTGAGCCAATTCCAAGCGGCCCACCGCTCCAACACCCAGGCCACGGGACTGAGGAACGGGGACAACACGCGAGAGCGCTGGGGCGGAATTGGCTCTGGAGGGGGAACATCACTCTGCCCGGCAGTCGCCTGCGTCGCGTGCGTGCGAAAAGAAGAGGTCCGGAAAGGACCGGACGTATGCCGGGCAGTGGAAGGTCTTGACGTCGGCGGCCCACAAAGGCGTTGACTTTGCAGCGTCTGGAAACCGCTCCGCGTCGTGCTGAGGCGTGGGGCTGCCGCCGTTGCTGTTCGTGCCTTCATGTGGTCCAAAAAAAGAGGAAGCGAAGGAAAAGAAAATGTCCAGAAAAACGAGCAAAAGAGGACGTCGACACACTAACCGCCAACAGAAGAAGAGCCCCTCCTTACGGAAGAGAAAGCGCAAGCTGTTGGGAACGACATAATAATGTCAGTTCCCTCGTCCTCTCCCTCGTCATGGCGTGCATCTGTACTTTCGAAACGAGGCCAGGGCTCAACTGGAAGCCTCGCGCGTGAACGGGAGGGGCCAGTCAGTCGGCCTCAGAGGGCTGCCACAACCCTTGGGGCGGCAAGCGCAGCGGGCGCCTCAACGTCATCACCCACTTTCTCTCCGCGAACACCCGCCCCATCGAAGGGTCGTGCTCCAGAAGATGGTGAGGATGAGGAGCTTTTATCTAGCGACAGCGAGGACTCATCTATTGTGCGGCCCTTTTGTTCTGATTTGGCTTTTGTTTGCAAAAAAACTGACCAGAAGCTCCTTGTAGGAAGAGGCGGAGGACGAGGCAGAGGAAGTAGAACAAGAGGTGCCATGTCCTGTCCTGGTGGCCCTCTCTTTGGCAACCACCCAACTTGGGGTTTTCTCATAAGTGGAACATGTGTTGTTGTGCTTTTTAATCAGGTCGGCCAGGGCGCAGAGAAGAGTAGCTACCTGCACGTGCGTGTGGGCACCGTCAACAAAAAGGGCCAAGTCAAGCCGGGCACCAAGTGGGCCTTCTCTCGCTTTGTGCTCGTCGGCGGATCGCTGCACTACTACCCCAAGAAGGAGGTGCGCTCCTTCTGCTCGCTGCTGTTGCTCTCTCGTTTGTCTCTTCAAAAGACGTCGGTTTGTACTCATCAAGTTGTCTCTTGCTCTTATACTGTCTGTCTTTGCCAGAGCACTGAGGCCAAGGAGTCGATCACAATCAAAGACACGAAGCTCGACAAACACGTCGAGTGTCGGCCGTTCAAGCACTGCTTCTCGCTGACCTCGTCGACGGCTGAGCTGCTGTTCTCGGCGCAGGGTGAGGACGAGTGGCGCAGTTGGACGACCGCGCTGGAGAGCGCAGCCAGCAAGCCCCCGTCCGCGCCGCCCTCGTTCACTTCTTCTTCTGCTGCTGCCGGTGGGACCAAGCTCAAGTTGACGGAAAGGGCCAAGAGGTCGGTTCTCGCGAAAACTACGACCTCCAAGATGGGCCGGCGTGCGATCAAGAGCCAGGCCCCTCGCGAAGTCACTCAGCTTCTCAACGCCCTCAAGGAGCTCGTGCACAAGGAGACCGGATCAGCCCGTAAGGCCAACGACATGGAGAATAACATCCTGCGCGTTGGCGTCAAGCTGTACTTCCTAGTCAGCGACGGCAAGATCGGGCCCCAACAAGTGCTCATGGCCGACACTCCCCTGCGCCAGGCTCTTAAAGTCTTTGGAGCGTGTCACGATCACGTTTATGCCGTGCGCTATTCGGTACGCCACCTCGTCTGTTCAGCACACCTGTGTGTGTGTGTGGTTATTCTCTCGTTGCAAACTTGAACTAACATTAACCAATCAATCAAACAAACAAACACAGGGAAGAATCAAGCTGAAGCAGGATCTTCTCCAAACCCGACTCGAAGAAGTGGCCACGTTGGTCCGCCAGGCCGGTGAGCATCTCACCGCGAGCTTGCAGCCCCACGTGAGGTACCTTTGTTTTCCTCTTCAGATCGATTCATTTGTGATTTTGTTATTGACCCATCACGGCCAGGCCTTCAAATCTGCAACGTCTGGCCAATACTATGGAGTACTTTGGCAATGCGCAAGTACGCTCAGTCTAAGCCGTTTTTTATTCGCACGTTCGCGCTTGCTGACCACTGTTTGATGATGGGCAGGTGTTGATGCGGGTCTTGATGGATCCAATTTTTGAGGCGGACCTCGACACCCTCATCATCGCGGCCAGGCACTACGCCCAGTTCCACTTTTATGAAGAGGACATTGCGCCCATGGCCAGAAGGTTCACCATCGCCCTGTAATACCAACTTTCAACTTGAAACATAATTTACATTCATCAAAAATAAAATAAAATAAAATAATCATCAAGGCAACCTGAAGTTGTTGAAGTTGCAGATGTGACGAAAGTAGGTTTATTAAATAAGGTGAAAGAGAAATACAAAGCGAGTTGGGGTGTGAGGCGGTGGGTGGTCGCTTTAGAAAGCCGACAAGAGCCAGTCGAGGGCAAAGGCGAGCGGCGCACGGAGCGAAGAAGCTGCCGACTTGGTGCACCCGTTGGTCGTCACCGTTTGCTGCCAAATGGCTCCCGTGCCGAAGGGCGACACCACCTCCACGGTGACGTTGTAGGAGCCAGCCGAAGCGTAGCAGTACGAGGACGCAACGACACCCGTCACGTTGGTCGAGCCAGTGAGGCTCTGCGAAGGACGAGAGTCGCCGAAGCTGACGGTGTAGGTCGGCGCAAGCGCGTTGGCACCCAATTGGGCACGAATGGCGTCCGTCAACGACGAGTTGAGTGAGATACGGTAAGCAAGACCCTGGTTGTTAGGAGCCTGCGTGAAGTTGATGTTGAGGCTGAGATCCTCGGTCAGATAGCCCATGATCGCGGCAATGAATGGAACGCGGCTGGCCGCAGGGATCATGTCCAGACCCAGAATTGATGTCACTGTCGCCCACGGGAACCTACGGCCGGCGTAGTCCTTTGTCGGCTGAGAGCGCTTGCCCGCAACCAGAATATGGTCTTCGGTTTGCAGGAGAGGCAGGACTTCCCGTGGGAGCAGGTGGGCTGTAAACAATGGTTGTAAGACACTAGGACAGGCGTCAATCGAGGGGATAATGCAAAGACATACCAGTTTCAGGGACGAGTGGGTACAGACAACGCCCGCTTAGTGTGTCGAGCAGAGTGATGGACAGCTGCTGGAAAGCTGGCGGCCACAGAAGAAATGAAAACAAGAAGCGTGTTAAGCCGACATCTTGACAGGGAGGGATACCGCAAGAACCATACCCTTGGGTGCTCCAGCGGAAACTGTGATAGTGTGGGTGGAGGGGAGGGGCTGGTCTGGGACTGGGCACGGGTCTCCGCTTGTGTTAAACGCGGACGACAAAAGATAACTGGAGAGAGAAACGAAGTCAACACAACCGAGAAACGTGCACAACTTGGAGGAGAAGGCGATCTTACTTGACCACCTGAACATCCTTGTCGTCGCCCCTGGTAAGCACAGGTGCCATGACACCGGTCGCGAAGAGCTTCCCACCCATGACCGTGTACTGACGCAGAAGGTCTCTATTCTGCATCCACAAGAAGTTAATAAATCAGTTCAAGAATTGGAATCAACACCACCCAGAAAAGAAGGGGGGGAGGGTGGTACCGATTGGGGCAGAACTTGGAGAGTATTGTTCACGCCGTTGGAGCCAGTAACAAGAAAGGCGACAGGATACGTGGAAACCCAAATCAGGTCGTTCGTGGTCAACGTTGTTGTGATCACCTCCTGAACGACTGTACTAAAGCCAAGCGTGGTGAGAGTAGAAGTGTACAGGTCCTGTAGGAGAAAAAAGGTGAGTTGTTAGATGTTTCAAAGAAAAGTTCAGGTTCATACCAAGACAGCCGTGGTGCCAGAAGATCCCATGGCGTTGAGAATTAGGATAGAAGAGTTGGCAGGCTTGAGCACGCGAGCCCAAAGAGGCATGTGCACTTCGTAGTTGCTGCCCGTGAGGACAATGAATCCCTGGTTATCTCCTGTGGCGTGGAGAGATGGAAAACAGATTTGAGCGTGATCTCAAAAAGGGTAATGCAAGCAAGGAAGACGCACCATCGGTAACTTCACCAGAGGAGCTGTCGAAGGTGACGCTGATCGAAGCACTGGCGCCAGGAGCGAGCGTGATTTGAGATGGTGTAAAGGTGATTCTGAAGATGGCAATCGTGTACAACAAGATTGTTAAACAATAGGATGGGCGTGGGGAGGATGTGGGGAGTTTTTCTTTGGATACCCCTTCACTGTGGTGGAGTAGTCAGCCGCAGATCCCGGACCAGTGAAGACAGAGGTGACGTTGTAGGTTTGAGTTGAGTTCGCCACGCTAAACACTGACACTCGAATAGTTTTCTAGGGAACAAGGAGTTAGTAGATGAAAGCAAGGATCAAGAAGGCTTTTTCAAATCAGTACCTGCTGACCCTTGGGCATGAACCCATAGGACAGAGAGGGTGGGTCAAGAAGCGCGCCAGGGTCCATTGCTCCAGCCAGGTTGAGGTTGCCAGCGCCCATATCTGTTTACCACGATGTGCACGGTTAGGCGATTTGCAACAAGTCCCAGGAATGGTTGCGACAAAGTACCCAGAGGCTGAGCAGCTAGGCCAGTGTCGGCCGAAGTCATGCCCTTCCATTTGGCAGAGGCCATGAAGGCAGCTTTGATCTGCTTGGCAGTCCAAGTCGGCCGGATCTGCTTCATGAGTGCCGCAGCGCCAGCCACAGCTGGTGCGGCATACTAAACAGGAAAAAGAAGAAGAGCATCAAGAGGATATGTTGAAGAGCGGTCAGACCTTACATGTGGCATTTTTGTGAAGAGGGGCTCAGCATACCGAAGTACCGCTCTGAACTCCAAACCCAAGCTGAGAGATAGCCCTATTTGGGCCTGCGCCCTGAGCAAGAATATTTTCGCCAGGTGCAGTAATATCCGGCTTGAGAGTGCGCAAGACTGACGGACCTCTGTTATTTGTACTAACCCCTCAGCACATTTGCCCCACAACTGCACAGAAAGGAAATTGTGTTTTGTGCGCACCTGCTGCTCTCTTTGGCCACCTGGAAGGGGATAGCTGGCTCCACTGTGTCTCCGTCAAGAATGGTTGCCTTTGTACTGGCACCAACGGTGATGTAATCCTCGCTGCCGTGCCCTACAGTGGAGAGTGCCGGCCCCTCATTACCACCCGCCTTACGGCACACAAAAGGGAGGTGGTTAGCATAACAAAGAAAAAAAGGACGACATAGAAAAGAAGAGCTACCATGGCTACAAATAGACCGGCTCGGGCCATGTTGATGAGTGCACGGTCAATAGGACTGATGTGGAAACAGTGTTGGGTTAAATTAACTCACAAAAAAAAAAGTGGAAGGGGACGAAAGCTAACTACGCACTCAAAGGTACTGTCGGCGTAAATGTACGGTGGCGAAAGCCATGAGTTGATAACAATATCAGCTCCATCATTGACAATAGCCTCCAGGCCTTGGAGGAGGGACAGAGTCTGCTCGGAATCACGGGCACCTCTTCAGATTGTGTGCCCAACAGGATTTAAGACAGATCTTACGTACAGTGTCGGTGTGGCGGTAGCTCATAACCCAAGCTTGTGGTGCAATGCCATTAATACTGTCGGTGAAACTGCCTCGGTCTGTGACAGCCGCTGGAACTCCCGCCGCGATCGATGCGGAAAAGGTGCCTGATCACCAATTGGTGGCGTTAGACATTTAAGAATGTACATTGACGTCAGATGCCTTTTATCGTACCATGACAGTCTTTATCGTCAAGGGGAGGTTTGGCAGGAGTGTTGGGGTCGGTGGAGAACACCTTAGACACGATTACCTTGCCATTGCAGTTTGATACATCACCCTTCTTGGCGTCAGTCCAACCGGCAGGGTACGCGAACCTTGATTCACACACTAGTAAGCGCTCAAGCTACGGGGGAGAAAGAGAAGAAGAGATGGAGTAGTACCCGGTTCCATTAAACATGGGAGCGTCCGAATAAACACCATCATCCAGAGAAGCAATCTGCAGCAGACATAGCATATCTTTTAAACAATCGGAAGGTGCACAACCAGTGGGCAGCAGAGGCTTGAACCTTAATTCCTTTGCCCGCCATCGAGATGTTGCCAATGCTGGGGGAGGAGTAAGCCGCAGCAAGGTTGATATTCTGACCGACGGAAAAGAGCTGAGGCACAACACGTCTATCACGAGCAACTGAAAACGTCGTCAGCCAATGAACTACATTTCCATGCCAGACAGTTCATACCATTCCTGACGTGCGGCAGCTGCCTCACCAGCTGGATAAATTGCTCTGGTTGGTCGTAGTACTGGTCGGGAACACGCAGCGCAATACCATGAAGCGTGATGGAGAAGACAGCATCAAGCTGTTGGCCTGCGTGGTCATAGGTACGCGCTACAAAGCGTTTCACTTCTGCCGATGCCCCCGGACATGTCAGTTGGTAAGCAAAAGGGATGCACCAGGTTTAGTTTTGTACCGGAGCGCTTCTTCAGACCGAGTGCCTCACCAAGGTGAGTCAAGAACGTGACTCGTTCGCTCTCCATCTTCTCCAGGTGCTCCTTGGCCTCGACGTTGCGGGCAACGAGGCGAGCGTAGCGGTCGGTCTCGTGAAGGAGTGGGTCATCGTCGCTCTCTGGGGTCATCCGAGCTCTTCTCTGCTGGTGTTCTTCGTACAGGCCTGGACCAAAGCGCTGAGCCAGCGGCTCGGACTCAAGCTCAACGATCACGAAGGCATTGTGGTCGCCTTTCGCAGCTGCCATAGCAGTCATGCCAGCATATATGGCGATGAGCGTCACCAATAGAAGATACTGGGGCTTCATGTTGTGTCCACCCGCACACGTGTGTGTTGAGTTGGCTGGCCTGTGGGGTGTGGTGCAAAAGGCTGGCCGCTGCGAAGCGGTTTTTGTACCTGGTCTTCGGAGCTTGAGCTATCCTTCTTTGTCTTTCATTTGTTCTTCATTTTGGCCGAAGTTAGTTACACAAAAAATGGTTGGCACGTGCGTGATGAATACATCCTACGAAGGACTCAAAAAAGAGTTTACTTGTTTAACCTGGCTACGAAGGTCGTCAGTTGCCGCGCTATGATCAATCATTGATTGGAAAGACATTGACGTTGTCAAGGCCCCGGCACCAACGGGAAGCCACCGGCCGCCTCCGCCCTCCCGTCCCAGGCATGCAGGCGCTCTCGCTTTTTTTCTTTTTTTTTTCTTTTTGACTTTTACAAAGACATATTAAATTCAATAATAAATTCAAGAGATGGAGGCCAAGCAGAAGCAAGGGCAGTTCCGATTTGTTCCTCCCGTGGAAACTTTTGTTCCTCAATCCGAACCGGCCTCAACCCGCCCTGAATCTTTTATCCGCGATGGCATGCGAATTGATGGCCGCTCTCTCGATGAATTTCGTCCGATTTGTACCCGCATCCGCCCTGCCTCACCGCTCAGCTTCACATCACTGACGCAATTCTGTTGCAGTTCTCAAGACGGGCGTCATCAGCCAGGCTGCTGGCTCGGCCTACATCGAGATGAACCAGACCAAAGTGATCTGTGGCGTGTACGTTTTATCATTGGAGTCAAATTATTTTTGTGTGATTGTCACTCAGGGGAAACGTCCTCCACAGGTATGGCCCGCGGCAAACGCCCAAGACGGTGTTCAGTGAGAAGGGCAAGCTCAACTGCTTCTACAAGCTCACCACGTTTGCCGAGGATGGCGAGCGGCGCAAATACGTGGCCGTACGCGAAACACCCGCTCAAGCATTTGCCTGGGCCGTGAGCTGGCCAGGTTTTGATGCCTTCTCTTTTCTTCATCAGGACAAAGAGGAGAAGGAGCTGAGCATGCTCATGGTGCAAGCCCTCGAGGTGTCACTCCGACTGGAAACCTTCCCCAAGTCCGAGCTCGACGTGTTTGTGCTGGTACTAGAAGAGGGTGGCGGCTCGATTGGCGCCGCGATCACGGTGGCCTCGCTCGCGCTGGCCGATGCCGGCATCGAGATGTATGACCTCGTGGCCAGTTGCTCCGTTGTACGCCTGTTTCTTTCTCTTTCTCGCCTCTCTCATCCGCTTTCTTTCACCTCGTGCTCTGCTCACTCATCATCATCACCGTGGCGTTTCATCATCATCATCATCAGGGCGTGGTGGACTCACACATTGTGCTCGACCCGTGTGCTAACGAGGAAAAGTACGAGCAGGCCAACCTCATGGTGGCCATCATGCCGTCAGCCAACGAGATCACCCAGATGCTGCAGACGGGCGAGATGGAACACACCAAGGCGCCCGAAGCAATCGAGCTGTGTCTCGATGGGTGCTCCAAGATCTACCAGCTCATGCGCCAAAACCTGCTTGAGACAGCCGCGCAGAAGCTCGCCCTGGAGGAGAAGCAAAAGCGAACAATGGCCGAATAAAACACACTTTTTCCAACGTCAGCAGGGGTTCCTGCTCCCCAGGGCCGAGACACACGCCGGCGTCAGGCGCTCGACCTCGATGTCTCGCGTGAAGCCGCACAACTGGCAGCGCTGCGCGCAAGTCGTGCCTGCGGTGTCGTGATCCTCGGGGAGGCACACCATCAGCCCGTCGCACTCACGTTTGTCGTTGGGGCACAGCAGGCACTCGGCCATGTAGCGCTCCACCTCGGGCCCCGCGGCCTCGCATCGGTCGCAGCGGCAGATAAAGTGGTAGTGCTGCTGCAGGGCGTCCCGTCTCTCGGGCCCGTCGCCCCGCAGGGGAACGTAGGTGATGTTCACTTCCTCGCCGGCCTCGAGCGGCCGCAGTGCGCGAAGCCGGACGAACTGGCCGTCGAACTGGCGCGCCACCGAGGGGACGCAGCTGTGGTTCAAAAGCGCCGCAACATTGTACTGCGCCGAGCCGTAGTTGAGCGTCTTGCGCTTCGCGGCCTGGTACCTGGAGGCGATCACCCCAAAACCTAACAGGTGAACCTCTGGCTGATTTGAACGGACAAAACAGCTGGAGCAATGAGGGCCGTGCGCACCGAGCAAACACGTTGCTTTCGACGCGGCCGATGTACTCGACGATCTCGTCGACATCCAGCCCCTCCAACACAGCACGCACGTCCCCTGATCCATTGCCCCAGGGTGAGGCAAAGATCAAAGGCGAGACAGATCAGAGGACGAAGACTCAGCGTACGTGCGCCCGAAAAAGCGTCCATCACCAGGAAGGCCCGTTGGCGGAAGCGGTTGATGGCAGCCGAGCCCAAGTGCTGGACGTTGGACATGAGCTCCAGGAAGTTTGCCACTCGCGTCCCTACGGGCGATTCGGCAAGTGATGATCCCTCGTCCTCCTTGGTCGAGCCCGGCTGCATTTCCATCCATCTCAACACGAGGATGCGGATCAAGAGCCTAGCCTCAGCCACTTCGTCCACCGAGAAGCCCTTGAGCTTGCAGGCAGTGTGAAGTCGGTGGAGAGCCTCGCACTCAGGCTTGGGATGCGTTGCCTCGCTCAAGTGAGCACAGGACGCGCAGAAGGAGACCTGCCGACATCGAGGACATGTGTGTGGGAGCTGCGCTGCGGCCGAGTAGTGGAAGCAGGCATGGCAGGTGGACTCGTGGTGCGGCGCCGAGGCAGCTGACGCAAAGGCGCGCTCGCTCAGCACGACCTCGCCAGCAGCAATCGCTCGCTTGGTCACGGCGTAGCGGCCTCGACTTCGCTCGTATCGCACCTCAACAGGCCAGCCAGCGCTCTGCAGCAGTGCATTGCTGTGCTCGGTCGCGGTGGGTTGCGCCGTCGGCTCGTCGTCTGGCTCTTCCTCACCGTACTGCCTGCTGGTTGAGTGCTTCCTGCGCCGTCGCGTTCTTTTCTTCTTCTTTTGAGCTTCTTCTGCATGTGAAGGCCCACTGACCGACAGGTCGTGCACCGGTTTCGCCTCCATGCAACTTTTCTTTGTCGTCATTCTTAGTTTCTTTTCTCGGTTTGTTAATTAAGAATTAATAATTTTTTATTTTATTTTTTTGCACTTCACATTCGCCAAACAAACTGGAACATGGACGAGCTGGTGCGCCTCGACGATGTCTATCGGTGCGGGTTCATTACTGATGAAGAATACCTCCGCCGACGGTTGGCGTTAATGCACGTGCCCGATGAGGGGGACCAAAGCCTTCCCTCTTCGGCGCAGCCCACCGGGGCGCTGGCCTCAGCCATTGACGTAGTGGCGCAACCCCGGGAGCTGCCCTTGAGCCACACAGCGACGCAGATAGGATGTGTTGAAGTTGCGGAGATGGTGCCAGGGGTGGTGAGCCTGCACGAGGACACGTCACAACGGGCCCCACTCAGCCGTGACGTGTACACTCCATCGTGGCGGCTGCTGCCCGATGAGTACCTCACGTACGTAGATGGCGATGAAGATGATAGTGATGAGGACGAGGACACCGACGATGAAGCCTACACCAAGCGACACACGCCTCACGAGCGGGAGGAGTATGCTCGACGCCTGTTGAACCTGTCGTGCTCCGAGCTACAGGAAGAGCTGTGCGCACGGGGCCTACGCAAGGGAGGCACGAAGACCGAACTTGTGCTCCGCCTCGCCAGCGCCATCCTCCCGTGAAGAACAAGAAAATAAGATTTATTTGGAAAATATTCGCAGAAAAGTGCCCTTTTGCGCTGAAACGAAAGTTGTATTTTTGATTAAAATTCAACGCCAAGATGGACGCGGTTGATGACTTGATGTTGGCCACCCTTGTTAGTATGGGCTTTGACGCTCCCATTGCGCATCAAGCCTTGCTCATTTGTGGCAGTTCCTCGGTGGACACGGCTTTAGGTACTGGAGGTCTCCCACTTCTTTAAAGATTACTCTGCTCACGTTCAACCTGGCTATGTTCACTCGCGCATGTAGAGTTGATCTTGAGCGGGTCGCTGGGCGACATGTTGCCCCCGCAAGCAGAGCCTCCCAAGTTCGAACTTCCCTCATGTAAAAAGAGAAGAAAGTTGAGAACCTCAGCCTCACCCACGCCTGGCGCAGGTCTGCTCCCAAACCAGCGCCTGCGCCACAACCCGAACCGCTCGAGTTTGACCCGTGCGAGATCACTACCGACTACGACGACTCGGGCACCGCAGCGACAGCGACGGAGCACGAGAGCAAGATACTCAAACGAAGCCTCAGGCAGTCCGTGGACGGCGTGGACGCCGATGACTACGACGATGACCTCGACTTCACCGGTAAGGCCCGCCCCAAGACTGTCTATCACTCCATCCACTGTATGTACTCAAGCGACTCATTGGCCCGGTCAGATGGCGCCGCCTTGGGCATCCCTGAACGAGAGGCCACAAAGGTCAAGTGCTACAGCGAGCGTGAGCTGGGTAACTCATTGCGATCAATCATCCTCAACTCGTGTGATGATGTTGTGTTTCAAAAAAGACTCTTAGCCGACTTGTGTGTTTCTCGACGTGTCGCACAGCGGAAGCTGCGGCCACGGAGATCCGCAAGATCATGTCCCTCACCGGGTTTGGCTTTTCTGATTCAGCGGCCCTTCTGCGACACTTTAAGTACTTGAATCCCCCTCCCTTCCCCCCTTTGAGCTGTCTTGGGGTGGAGGCAGACACTTGATGAAGTTGGCACTTGTTGAAAAGGAAGTTGTTTCATCATTTGCTAACCACGCTTGGCCAGGTGGGATGCCGAGAGGCTCACCGAGCGCTACTTTGAGGACCCCGAAAAAGTGACGACCGCGGCCGTGCGTCCCACCTCTCCATATTACCGATGCAGTACGTCCCGCGTGGGCCACAATCCCGACGAAGCCAATGGCGACGCTTCTTGTGTCGGTGGGGTGCTGGTCCACTTGCAGGGTGTTGTGTTGGATGAGCACTCGGACGACCCGATCGAAGGGGACTGCCTCATCTGCGGCGATGACTTGGAGCCCGAGAACGCCAGCATGTCTCGCTGTGGCCATGCTTTCTGCAACACGTGCTGGCAAGGTGTGTGTGATGTGTAGCGCGTGTAGCCGTCCTCGTGTCCTGTATGCGGCTACTGATCGGAGAGGGGGGGGGATCTGCTTGTGGGCGCAGGCTATCTAGAGCTTAAAATCAAGGAGGGTGAGGCCCTGGGCATTCCGTGCATGATGCACAAGTGCAACAAAGTGGTGGATTCCAGCCTCATTAAGCGTGTCGTCTCGTACGCCTCTCTCTCTCTCTCTCTCTTCTTCGTCCCAGCCCGCAGTGGTTTGCAACGGTATCCTATTCATTCATGAGCAACACAACAGGGCGCCGGCCTACAAAAAGTACACCGACTTCATCACGAAGGGCTTCGTCGATCAGAATCCCAACATGCAGTGGTGTCCTGCCCCTGGCTGCACACACGCCGTGCGCTGTGAACTCACCACAGGTTGGCGAAGAGCGTTTACTCCCCCCCCCCCCAAAGCATCTCTCTCTCTCCTCAGGCGAGGCCTAAATGCGGTTTTTATTTGGTGTCAATTGCGCAGAGTTGCGGGTGCCGTGCAACTGTGGCTTCCGTTTCTGCTTTGTGTGCCACGGAGAAGCGCACGCCCCGGCGAGATGCGATGAGGTATGCGACCTTCTTCCTTTCTAAGATGACAGTGCAGAGGGTGTTGATTTTGGCTTGTTTTAACAATGTTGATTGGCCGTGTGTGCAGATGAAGAAATGGGAGCAAAAGTGCAAGGATGACAGCGAGACGGCCAACTGGCTGAACGCCAACACCAAGGACTGCCCCAAGTGCCACACTGCCATCGAGAAGAATGGAGGGTACGCGTTCAGTGGACCCTACCCCCCCCCCCAAACTGCGCTTTTTGTGGTACGTCACGCCTCATTCCGTGTGTGGCGTATGTCGACCTCGTGCAGATGCAACCACATGACCTGCAGGAACACCAGCTGCGGCTTTGAATTCTGGTGCGTTGGTTTCCCCCACGACGCCTCGCGTCAATCGACGTTGATTTGATTCCTGACACAACGCTTCCGCCGGCCATGGCGTGTTCTTGAAACCGCAGTTGGATCTGCATGGGGCCCTGGGCGAGCCACACGTCCTGCAATCGCTACGTCGAAAACGAGCAGAAGGAGGAGGTTTGGTTTTGCTTGTCCCCGTCCTCCTTTCTGCCTGCCATGCTGACGAGGCATTGGGGGGGCACTCCTTTTGCAGAATTCCAACACGGCGCGCAAGACGCTCGAGCGTTACTTGCATTATTACCACCGCTACAAGGCGCACATGGACTCGCAGGTGCCTGGCCTCTCAGCACTCAGACCTTCTCCCTTTTATGGACTGGTGTGTAACCTCGACAATGTGTGCTTCTGGTGTGTGTTCGTGTCACAGAAATTCGAGAACGAGCTGCGCCAGAAGGCCGTCGATAAGATGATGGACCTTCGCGAGCAGGAGTTCGATACGGACAGAAGCACCGACGTGAACTACATCTTCAACGCCACCGAGCAGCTCATCGAGGTTGACATTCCTCCTCCCCTCCTCCCCCTTACCCCTTCCCTCTGCCCGCTTTCAACTTAAGTTTGGGATCACCAACGCAGTGCCGGCGCACGCTCAAGTACACGTATGTGCTGGCG
>NAVB01001967.1:0-22965 GCA_002179805.1 Acanthamoeba lenticulata | reverse complement strand
GTTCCTGCTTTGTTTGTTTGTTTGTTTGTTTGTTTGTTGTACCTTGATTCCTTTGCCCGCCATCGAGATGTTACCAATGCTGGGGGATGAGTAAGCCGCAGCAAGGTTGATATTCTGACCGACTGAGAAGAGCTGAGGCACAACGCGTCTATCGCGAGCAACTGAAAACTTCGTCAGCCAATGAACTACATTTCCATGCCAGACAGTTCATACCATTCCTGACGTGTGGCAGCTGCCTCACCAGCTGGATAAATTGCTCTGGTTGGTCGTAGTACTGGTCGGGAACACGCAGCGCCATACCATGAAGCGTGATGGAGAAGACAGCATCAAGCTGTTGGCCAGCGTGGTCATAAGTACGCGCTACAAAGCGCTTCACTTCTGCCGATGCCCCCGGAGACGTCAGTTGGTAAGCAAAGGGGATGCACCAGGGGTTTAGTTTTGTACCGGAGCGCTTCTTCAGGCCGAGTGCCTCACCAAGGTGAGTCAAGAACGTGACTCGTTCGCTCTCCATCTTCTCCAGGTGCTCCTTGGCCTCGACGTTGCGGGCAACGAGGCGAGCGTAGCGGTCGGTCTCGTGAAGGAGTGGGTCATCGTCGCTCTCTGGGGTCATCCGAGCTCTTCTCTGCTGGTGTTCCTCGTACAGGCCTGGACCAAAGCGCTGAGCCAGCGGCTCGGACTCAAGCTCAACGATCACGAAGGCATTGTGGTCGCCTTTCGCAGCTACCATAGCAGTCATGCCAGCATATATGGCGATGAGCGTCACCAATAGAAGATACTGGGGCTTCATGTTGTGTCCACCCGCACACGTGTGTGTTGAGTTGGCTGGCCTGTGGGGTGTGGTGCAAAAGGCTGGCCGCTGCGAAGCGGTTTTTGTACCTGGTCTTCGGAGCTTGAGCGATCCTTCCTTCTTTGTCTTTCATTTGTTCTTCATTTTGGCAGAAGTTAGTTACACAAAAAATGGTTGGCACGTGCGTGATGAATACATCCTACGAAGGACACTCAAAAAAGAGTTTACTTGAATAACCTGGCGGCTGGATCGTCAGTTGCCGCGCTATGAGCAATCATTGATTGGCAAGGTGTAAGCCATTGACGTTCGCACGACAAGGCCCGGCACCAACGGGAAGCCACCGGCCGCCTCCGAGTAACGGACGGCGATAACGAGTCATTCGGGCGAATGCTGCTTCTTCAATGCATGGGCCGCCCCAGGCAGGCAGCCAGCGTCTCGCTTTTTTCTTCTTTTTTCTTTTTGACTTTTACACAAAGACATATTAAATTCAATAAATTCAAGAGATGGAGGCCAAGCAGAAGCAAGGGCAGTTCCGATTTGTTCCTCCCGTGGAAACTTTTGTTCCTCAATCCGAACCGGCCTCAACCCGCCCTGAATCTTTTATCCGCGATGGCATGCGAATTGATGGCCGCTCTCTCGATGAATTTCGTCCGATTTGTACCCGCATCCGCCCTGCCTCACCGCTCAGCTTCACATCACTGACGCAATTCTGCTGCAGTTCTCAAGACGGGCGTCATCAGCCAGGCTGCTGGCTCGGCCTACATCGAGATGAACCAGACCAAAGTGATCTGTGGCGTGTGCGTTTTATCATTGGAGTCAAATTATTTTTGTGTGATTGTCACTCAGGGGAAACGTCCTCCACAGGTATGGCCCGCGGCAAACGCCCAAGACGGTGTTCAGTGAGAAGGGCAAGCTCAACTGCTTCTACAAGCTCACCACGTTTGCCGAGGATGGCGAGCGGCGCAAATACGTGGCCGTACGCGAAACACCCGCTCAAGCTTTTGCCTGGGTCGTGAGCTGGCCAGGTTTTGATGCCTTCTCTTTTCTTCATCAGGACAAAGAGGAAAAGGAGCTGAGCATGCTCATGGTGCAAGCCCTCGAGGTGTCACTCCGACTGGAAACCTTCCCCAAGTCCGAGCTTGACGTGTTTGTGCTGGTACTAGAAGAGGGTGGCGGCTCGATTGGCGCCGCGATCACGGTGGCCTCGCTCGCGCTGGCCGATGCCGGCATCGAGATGTATGACCTCGTGGCCAGTTGCTCCGTTGTACGCCTGTTTCTTTCTCTTTCGCGTCTCTCTCATCCGCTTTCTTTCACCTCGTGCTCTGCTCACTCATCATCACCGTGGCGTTTCATCATCATCATCATCAGGGCGTGGTGGACTCGCACATCGTGCTCGACCCGTGTGCTAACGAGGAAAAGTACGAGCAGGCCAACCTCATGGTGGCCATCATGCCGTCAGCCAACGAGATCACCCAGATGCTGCAGACGGGCGAGATGGAACACACCAAGGCGCCCGAAGCAATCGAGCTGTGTCTCGATGGGTGCTCCAAGATCTACCAGCTCATGCGCCAAAACCTGCTTGAGACAGCCGCGCAGAAGCTCGCCCTGGAGGAGAAGCAAAAGCGAACAATGGCCGAATAAAACACACTTTTTCCAACGTCAGCAGGGGTTCCTGCTCCCCAGAGCCGAGACAAACGCCGGCGTCAGGCGCTCGACCTCGATGTCTCGCGTGAAGCCGCACAACTGGCAGCGCTGCGCGCAAGTCGTGCCTGCGGTGTCGTGATCCTCGGGGAGGCACACCATCAGCCCGTCGCACTCACGTTTGTCGTTGGGGCACAGCAGGCACTCGGCCATGTAGCGCTCCACCTCGGGCCCCGCGGCCTCGCATCGGTCGCAGCGGCAGATAAAGTGGTAGTGCTGCTGCAGGGCGTCCCGTCTCTCGGGCCCGTCGCCCCGCAGGGGAACGTAGGTGATGGTCACTTCCTCGCCGGCCTCGAGCGGCCGCAGTGCGCGAAGCCGGACGAACTGGCCGTCGAACTGGCGCGCCACCGAGGGGACGCAGCTGTGGTTCAAAAGCGCCGCAACATTGTACTGCGCCGAGCCGTAGTTGAGCGTCTTGCGCTTCGCGGCCTGGTACCTGGAGGCGATCACCCCAAAACCTAACAGGTGAACCTCTGGCTGATTTGAACGGACAAGACAGCTGGAGCAATGAGGGCCGTGCGCACCGAGCAAACACGTTGCTTTCGACACGACCGATGTACTCGACGATCTCGTCGACACCCAGCCCCTCCAACACAGCACGCACGTCCCCTGATCCATTGCCCCAGAGTGAGGCAAAGATCAAAGGCGAGACAGATCAGAGGACGAAGACTCAGCGTACGTGCGCCCGAAAAAGCGTCCATCACCAGGAAGGCCCGTTGGCGGAAGCGGTTGATGGCAGCCGAGCCCAAGAGCTGGACGTTGGACATGAGCTCCAGGAAGTTTGCTACTCGCGTCCCTACGGGCGATTCGGCAAGTGATGATGACCCCTCGTCCTCCTTGGTCGAGCCCGGCTGCATTTCCATCCATCTCAACACGAGGATGCGGATCAAGAGCCTAGCCTCAGCCACTTCGTCCACCGAGAAGCCCTTGAGCTTGCAGGCAGTGTGAAGTCGGTGGAGAGCCTCGCACTCAGGCTTGGGATGCGTTGCCTCGCGCAAGTGAGCACAGGACGCGCAGAAGGAGACCTGCCGACATCGAGGACATGCGTGTGGGAGCTGCGCTGCGGCCGAGTAGTGGAAGCAGGCATGGCAGGTGGACTCGTGGTGCGGCGCCGAGGCAGCTGACGCAAAGGCGCGCTCGCTCAGCACGACCTCGCCAGCAGCAATCGCTCGCTTGGTCACGGCGTAGCGGCCTCGACCTCGCTCGTATCGCACCTCAACAGGCCAGCCAGCGCTCTGCAGCAGTGCATTGCTGTGCTCGGTCGCGGTGGGTTGCGCCGTCGGCTCGTCGTCTGGCTCTTCCTCACCGTACTGCCTGCTGGTTGAGTGCTTCCTGCGCCGTCGCGTTCTTTTCTTCTTCTTCTTTTGAGCTTCTTCTGCATGTGAAGGCCCACTGACCGACAGGTCGTGCACCGGTATCGCCTCCATGCAACTTTTCTTTGTCGTCATTCTTAGTTTCTTTCTTTTCTCGGTTTATTTAAATTTTTTTGCACTGCACATCGCTCATTCGCCAAACAAACTGGAACATGGACGAGCTGGTGCGCCTCGACGATGTCTATCGGTGCGGGTTCATTACTGATGAAGAATACCTCCGCCGACGGTTGGCGTTAATGCACGTGCACGATGAGGGGGACCAAAGCCTTCCCTCTTCGACGCAGCCCACCGGGGCGCTGGCCTCAGCCATTGACGTAGTGGCGCAACCCCGGGAGCTGCCCTTGAGCCACACAGCGACGCAGATAGGATGTGTTGAAGTTGCAGAGATGGTGCCAGGGGTGGTGAGCCTGCACAAGGACACGCCACAACGGGCCCCACCCAGCCGTGACGTGTACACTCCATCGTGGCGGCTGCTGCCCGATGAGTACCTCACGTACGTAGATGGCGATGAAGATGATAGTGATGAGGACGAGGACACGGACGATGAAGCCTACACCAAGCGACACACGCCTCACGAGCGGGAGGAGTATGCTCGACGCCTGTTGAACCTGTCGTGCTCCGAGCTACAGGAGGAGCTGTGCGCACGGGGCCTACGCAAGGGAGGCACGAAGACGGAACTTGTGCTCCGCCTCGCCAGCGCCATCCTCCCATGAAGAACAAGAAAATAACATTTATTTGGAAATTATTCGCAGAAAAGTGCCCTTTTGCGCTGAAACGAAAGTTCTATTTTTGATTAAATCAACGCCAAGATGGACGCGGTTGATGACTTGATGTTGGCCACCCTTGTTAGTATGGGCTTTGACGCTCCCATTGCGCATCAAGCCCTGCTCGTTTGTGGCAGTTCCTCGGTGGACACGGCTTTAGGTACTGGAGGTCTCCCACTTCTTTAAAGATTACTCTGCTCACGTTCAACCTGGCTATGTTCACTCGCGCATGTAGAGTTGATCTTGAGCGGGTCGCTGGGCGACATGTTGCCCCCGCAAGCAGAGCCTCCCAAGTTCGAACTTCCCTCATGTAAAAAGAGAAGTTTGTTGATAACCTCAGCCTCACCCACGCCTGGCGCAGGTCTGCTCCCAAACCAGCGCCTGCGCCACAGCCCGAACCGCTCGAGTTTGACCCGTGCGAGATCACTACCGACTACGACGACTCGGGCACCGCAGCGACAGCGACGGAGCACGAGAGCAAGATACTCAAACGAAGCCTCAAGCAGTCAGTGGACGGCGTGGACGCCGATGACTACGACGATGACCTCGACTTCACCGGTAAGGCCCGCCCCAAGACTGTCTATCACTCCATCCACTGTATGTACTCAAGTGACTCACTGGCCCGGTCAGATGGCGCCGCCTTGGGCATCCCTGAACGAGAGGCCACAAAGGTCAAGTGCTACAGCGAGCGTGAGCTGGGTAATTCATTGCGATCAATCATCCTCAACTCGTGTGATGATGTGTGTTTCAAAAAGACTCTTAGCCGACTTGTGTGTTTCTCGATGTGTCACACAGCGGAAGCTGCGGCCACGGAGATCCGCAAGATTATGTCCCTCACCGGGTTTGGCTTTTCTGATTCAGCGGCCCTTCTTCGACACTTTAAGTACTTGAATCCCTTCCCCCTTTGAGCTGTCTTGGGGTGGAGGCAGACACCTTGATGAAGTTGGCACTTGTTGAAAAGGAAGTTGTTTCATCATTTGCTAACCACGCTTGGCCAGGTGGGATGCCGAGAGGCTCACCGAGCGCTACTTTGAGGACCCCGAAAAAGTGACGACCGCGGCCGTGCGTCCCACCTCCATATTACCGATGCAGTCACGTCCCGCGTGGGCCACAATCCCGACGAAGCCAATGGCGACGCTTCTTGTGTCGGTGGGGTGCTGGTCCACTTGCAGGGTGTTGTGTTGGATGAGCACTCGGACGACCCGATCGAAGGGGACTGCCTCATCTGCGGCGATGACTTGGAGCCCGAGAACGCCAGCATGTCTCGCTGTGGCCATGCTTTCTGCAATACGTGCTGGCAAGGTGTGTAATGTGTTGCGCGTGCAGCCGTCCTCGTGTCCTGTATGCGGCTACTGATTGGAGAGGGGGGGGGGATCTGCTTGTGGGCGCAGGCTATCTGGAGCTTAAAATCAAGGAGGGTGAGGCCCTGGGCATTCCGTGCATGATGCACAAGTGCAACAAAGTGGTGGATTCCAGCCTCATTAAGCGTGTCGTCTCGTACGCCCTCTCTCTCTCTCTCTCAGTGGTTTGCAACGGTATCCTATTCATTCATGAGCAACACAACAGGGCGCCGGCCTACAAAAAGTACACCGACTTCATCACGAAGGGCTTCGTCGATCAGAATCCCAACATGCAGTGGTGTCCTGCCCCTGGCTGCACACATGCCGTGCGCTGTGAACTCACCACAGGTTGGCGAAGAGCGTTTGCTCCCCCCCCCCAAAGCATATCTCTCTCTCTAAGGCGAGGCCTAAACGCGGTTTTATTTGGTGTCAATTGCGCAGAGTTGCGGGTGCCGTGCAACTGTGGCTTCCGTTTCTGCTTTGTGTGCCACGGAGAAGCGCACGCCCCGGCGAGATGCGATGAGGTATGCGACCTTCTTCTGTACAAGCACTATTATATAAAAGTGTGGAGGGTGTTGTTTTTGGCGTTTTTTTTTGTTTGTTGTTTTAACAATGTTGATTGGCCGTGTGCAGATGAAGAAATGGGAGCAAAAGTGCAAGGATGACAGCGAGACGGCCAACTGGCTGAACGCCAACACCAAGGACTGCCCCAAGTGCCACACTGCTATCGAGAAGAACGGAGGGTACTGCGTTCAGTGGACCCTACCCCCCCCCCCAAACTGCGCTTTTGGTGGTCCGTCTCGCCTCATTCCGTGGCGTATGTCGACCTCGTGCAGATGCAACCACATGACCTGCAGGAACACCAGCTGCGGCTTTGAATTCTGGTGCATTGGTTTCCCCCACGACGCCTCGCGTCAATCGACGTTGATTTGATTCCTGACACAACGCTTCTGCCGGCCCTGGCGTGTTCTTGAAACCGCAGTTGGATCTGCATGGGGCCCTGGGCGAGCCACACGTCCTGCAATCGCTACGTCGAAAACGAGCAGAAGGAGGAGGTTTGGTTTTGTTTGTCCCCGTCCTCCTGCCTGCCATGCTGACGAGGCATTGGGGGGGGGGGCTCACTCCTTTTGCAGAATTCCAACACGGCGCGCAAGACGCTCGAGCGTTACCTGCATTATTACCACCGCTACAAGGCGCACATGGACTCGCAGGTGCCTGGCCTCTCAGCACTCAGACCTTCTTTCTTATATGGACCTGCAACCCGCGCCCTAAGGCTGTTGTGTAACCTTGATAAATGTGTGCTTCCGGTGTTCGTGACACAGAAATTCGAGAACGAGCTGCGCCAGAAGGCCGTCGATAAGATGATGGACCTTCGCGAGCAGGAGTTCGATACGGACAGAAGCACCGACGTGAACTACATCTTCAACGCCACCGAGCAGCTCATCGAGGTTGACATTCCTCCTCCCCTCCTCCCCCTTACCCCTTCCCTCTGCCCGCTTTCAACTTAAGTTTGGGATCACCAACGCAGTGCCGGCGCACGCTCAAGTACACGTATGTGCTGGCGTTCTACCTGCCCGACGGGAGCTCCGAGAAGAACCTGTTTGAGTGGCTGCAGGAGGAGCTCGAGACCAACACGGAAGCGCTCTCTGGTGCGCTGGAGAAACCGCTCTGCGGCAGCCCCGAGGAGAAGCGGCACATCATCGACCTCACCAACCTTGCCCGCACCCGCCTCGAGCACCTCCTCGACGGCGTGAGGGAAGGTAAACCGCTTACAACCCCCCCCCCAATTTGCCGCGCACTGGGTCAACTCACGCTCAAACCCACACCCTGTGCAGGGCTGACGCAAGGCGCACGGTTCACGCCTGATGGCCGCGAAATCAGGAGCTCGAGCGAGGGCAGAGCAGCACCGCCTGCTGGCAGGGGAGGAAAAGTCTCTTCGGAGGCTCCCAAGGCCAAGCCCCCCGCCAAAAAGAGAGGCTTCTTCCGTTCCTGAAGAAGGAATTCAGTGCCTCCAGGAGGCCCGGAGAGCAGCAATCTTTATGAAGCCGCGCGTTTACGTTCATGTCTACATTGCAGTCGTCCTTTTTTGTGAACCACCCACCGCATGGGCAAATAACCGCTATGGGCAACACAGGATGGTCGAAGTCTCCTTTTTGTACACAAAAATGATGCATTGAAACGAACGCAAAACGCAGTCAACCGCCTAAGCGTAGGCCTCGTAGTCGACGTCCAAGAAGTTGAAGAACTCGTGCCGGAAGCGCTCCGCGAGTTTGCTGAAATGACCGAGCTTGCACTTGGTCTCGACCGCCACCTCGCGGTCCCCGGCAGAACGCGGGATGCGGGACCACTCTTCGCGGAGCTCGTACGGCATGCACAAGCTTTCGTCATCCCACCGCGTGGCCTTGAGCGGCACAAACTCCATGCTTCGCGTCTTGTGGTCGAAGCTCGCCACGCGGAACCAGAACTTGTAGTCGGTCGTGGCCACCGCGATCACCTTGTTCTTCTCGGGGAAGTAGCGCGGCGAAAACACAACAAACCTGTCCCCCCCCCCGACCACACCACCGTTGCTCGTCAGCCGCTGCTCCTCCACCCGCGAGAAGAAGAACGAGTAATCGATTACCGATCGACGGTCCAGTCGGGTTCGTCCTTCTTGATCAGGAGTGATCGGCCGTTGCTGTAAACCCGACTATCGATCTTCGGGCTCAGGCCCAGGTAGTCCATAAAGGTTGGGATCTGCGTCACGCCGACCGCGAGGTGGTCAACGGATGAATCCACCCCCTCCCTCTTCCCCTTCTCAACTATACGGGATGACTGCGAGACGTACGATGTCGACGTGCGAGCCGAGGGCCGGACGCTGGTATTGCTCCATGTCCTGCGCAACCCACCCGAGTTTAGACCATCGCTGCTGCTGCTGGACCGAGGGAGTGGAGTACCTCGCCAGGAATGCAGATAAAGGCCGGAAGGAGGGCCTTTTCGTTCCACCAGGAGCTCTCACGCTGGCCGTGGCCGCGCTCGCCATGCTCGCCCTCCATGTTGCCGTGGTCGGATGTCAAGACGACGATCGACTGGCCCTCGAGCATGCCAGCTTCCCGCAGTATCTCGAGCGCCCGGTGCCGGTCCTCGTCCTTGAAGCGGATGATGCGATTGGAGAACTCGCGCTGATCATTCTCCGCATCGCGCTGGTAGTAGCCGGCCGGCAGCGGGTCTGGCAGCGGACGCTTGTGCACGTGCAGGAACAGGAAAAACGGCTTCTTGTCCTCCTTCCTCCGCTCGACAAAGGCCTATTCGCCCCCACAACCCAAAGCTCGATGGTCAGGGACTTGAGCTCAAGTTATCTCACGCTGATGCATGTACCTGGGTCTTCTCGAGGAACTCGTAGTTGTCGTTCATGCTGTCGAACTCGTCAAAATTGTTGTAGAGGTTCCTGTTGGGGTAGTTCCACGCCGCCGTGGCCACCACGCCGCCCGTCACGTAGCCTGCGGAGAGACACGGGGCATGGTACATGCCGTGAGCGTGAGCCCTTGATCGAGCTGCAGCTTAGCGTGCGGCGGTGGCGGACGGACGGACGGACGGACGCACCATTCTGCTTGAGGAGCTTGAGGGCGTAGGAGGGGATGTGACCCACAGAGAACGTGTGGTAGTGGTACGAGTGGAGGCCGTAGAACATTCCAAACTGGCCCATCTCTGACACATGCCCGGCCCCCGCGTGCCGCTGCGGCGCGATGCACTTGTGGTCCTGTCCGCGGCCACACACAAACACGTCAGGTGTGCCCCGATAGTGGTTGAGAGTCCTCGTGCCACATGTATGTACGTTACCTCGACAAACTTCATGAGGTGCGGCGAACGGACGTGGGTGGCGTCGTCGTGTCGCATGGACTCCACGCTCAGGAGGATGACGTTCTTTTTCAGGCGCACGGCGGCCTGCAGCTCCTCGCTCGCCAGCGGGTAGCCGCTGCCGGGCGTCGGCGGGAAGACCGCGTTGGTCCGCGCCAGCGTCGGGATCAACCTTATGTGGTCACAAGGCCACACCCAAGTCAGACTAAGTCCAGCCCAAGCAGCCCAGCCAAGCTGTGTAAAACGTAAACGTACTTGTCGACCGGGTTGGGGTCAAAGTAGTTGAAGGGGAGCTGGCCCCGGTAGTGCTCAACGTCCTCGTAGATGAACGCGGTCTGGAACATCACGAGAAGACCCGAGACAGTGATGACGAGAATGATGCCGAGGAAGAGCTTGCGGAGCTTCGGGCGTGTCATCTTGCGCAGAATCAGGCGCGCAAGGAAGAAGCACGCGGCCTGGCCCAGGAAGAGCAGGACCACCACGAGCTTGATGTAGGGCCAGTGCTCGGGGTCGAGGCCCGCGCCCAGCTCGCGCTGGCGTTGCAGGACCTGCTTGATGCCCAGGATCTCGACAAGGTCGAGGTCAATGAGGTGCACCGACATGTCCACGAGGAGCCGGCATTCGAGGACGTAGAGGGCCAGGAGGATGATCTCCACGACGGCGAGCAGGGCCACGGTCACATACAGGCCGATCGAGTAGCGCTCTGCGCCCTTGGCCCAGTTTCGCAGCCAGCTTGGGCACTGTGGTAAGCCAAGCACCAGCTGGCCCAGCGTACCGATGACGTAGAGGACCAGATGAAGCGTCGCCCAGCTCATCACCCCAGTGAAGAGGCAGTGGAAGATCATGTAGTTGAAGTAGCCGAGGTGATGCATCACGTACTGCGTAGAATATCATGTAGGAGGTGCGTTGTTAGCACCATGCTGCGTACGTCGAAGACGCTGGTGGGTAGGAGGCGGCAAACCTGTGGGTAGTTGTTTTTGTAGAGCTCAGGGTCGTAGTTGTTGATAATGGTGCTCAAGCTGAAGGAGTAAATGAGGATCTGTATCATGGAGTTGATCAGGGCCATGACGAAGGTCACGCTTCGCGAGTTGGCCATCAGAACGCCAGCCAGGCGATCACAAAACTGGCCCGCGGGCGAGGAGACTAGACAGTCGTCGGACGAGTCTCGTCGCTCGTGGGGGAGGGCCCCAGCATGTTGCGCCTCTACATCGCTGCGCAACTTTTCGGTTGGTTCTGCCACCGCCTGCACCTGCCAATACACGTTGACACGGAAGGCGCCCACACCTTTACAAATAAGGCCTTGCCGTGGATCTCTAAGATGCTGCGCAGATGCAGTGCTGGCGCGGGATTACGTCTTGTGCATGATTGAAAGGCGGATGGTGCGGCACCTTGCCACACTCAGGCCGCCGCTTGATGAGGCGCTCGTTGGATTCGGAAAACATCGTGCCGGCTTCGCACAAAGCCTAAGATGAGACAAATCAACGTATCCACTGACTCACCCCTGGCGCAGGTCAGGCACGGGTTGAGTGCAAGTGCGCGAAGAACGACCAACTAGCGAGGGTCCGAGCGCCACGACGACTTGCTTGCGGGGTTTTTGCGCTACAGCTCCTGCAGAACACTCCGCGCGGAAATGTTTTTTTCCAGAAGGATTGGCACATTTCTTTGGCCGTTCCTTAATTCAAGCAAATTACCGATCGTTCCGTTGGTTGTTTGGAATCGTCTTGCGCCGACTCTTCTCCCTTGGGCTAAGACCCAAATCCGCCTGACTACCACGATCCTGCCTTCACCCTGACCATGCTGGCAGCTCGCTCATGTGTGGTGCTCCTTCTGGGCGTGCTGACCCTCTGGCAGTGTGCGCCGTCACTTTGCGGTGCATTGTCTCGTGGGCCCACAGCATTCGTCTACAACCAGGCAACCTTTCTTCTTTCTTAAAACCGTCTTCCCTTGCTCCTTAATGTCTTTGTCAAAGAATTCTCACCTACTGGTCAGACCCTGGACCACTTCAACTTTCAAGTGAAGCAGTACTTCGCGCAAAACTACTACGTCAACGACCAGTACTGGAATGGCACCGGGCCCATCTTCTGTACGTGATCACCACTTTGTTCATTTACTTTTGGCGCTCGGACCTAAACTCAGCCAACGGACCAGTTTATGTGGGCGCCGAGACGCCGACCCCGATCGGCTCGGTGGAGTATCTGGTGACCGCCCACTACGCCCAGCTCACCGGCGGGCTGATCGTGTCTGCTGAGCACCGCTACTATGGCACTAGCCTGCCCTTTGGCCGCCGCCCTACTCCCGAGCAGTTTGGGTGGCTCACCATCGAGCAGGCGTACGTCTTCGCGCATACGATTCGGTTTGCCACAACTGCTCAACTTACGATCCCCCTTTCAGGCTGGCCGACTATGCGGTCATCGTCCAGCACGTGAAGCAGTCTTACAACACCTCCAACCCCGTCTTCTGCTTTGGCGGCTCCTACGGTGGCCTCTTGTCGGCTCTCCTCAGGTATGTCGTCATCATCGCCGTTCCTCTGAACCATCAACAACCTTCTTATCCTTTGCGTCCCCACGTCATACAGGATCAAGTACGGCAACGTGTTCTGGGGCAGTGTGGCCTCGGCCTCGCCCCTCTTTGCCAACCGGGCTGACCCGGAGAGCTGGTTCCACCTGGTCTCCAAGTCCTTCCTGGATCATGGTGCGCTCTGATCGATCCTTCTCGCCAGCTCGGACACAACCAACCGCGGGTCACAAAACGACAAAATCTAATCAGATCCGACATGTGGGAACAACATCGGGCTGGCCTACGCCATGATGCGCAAGATGGCTGTTGATCAGGCTGGCCGCGACCGCATTGCCGTACGTCCAACTGACGGTGTGCAGACGCTCGTCTTCTTACGTTCTTGACATGTGTGTGCGTGCGTGATCAACAAACCTTCCAGTCTGCGTTCGGCATGTGCCCGGGCGTCACGTTTGATTCCGAGGCAAGCGCGCATGATGCGCTGTGGTGGAGCGCCTGGGCCTTCTCCTTCATCACAGAGTTCAACTTCCCCTACCCGGCTCTCTACGCGCCCGAGTTCACGCCGCCCCTCGACGTACGTCAAAGCGAGTTGATGGTCGGCCTCTTTCGTTGTCGTCTTTGCTGACCGACAGCAACGACGCCAGTACGCGTGCAAGCTGGCCAACAGCGCACAGGTGCCGGACATGGTCGAGCGCATCGGCCGGGTCGTGCGCTTCGGATTCAACGTCACAATCGCGCCTGTGCCCTGCTTCAACTCGACCGACCTGTTCTCCACCGGCGCTGCCCAGGTGCTCGAGGTCGACCAGTGGCTCTACCAAGTGTGCACCGCCGTTGTGCTTCCCGCCGTACGTGAGCCGCCTCCTCACTGGCCGCCAGCACCAGCCAGCGAGTTGTTGTTTACATTGATTGGTCGGCCTACACGTGACGACAGAGCACGGACGGTGTGAACGATCTGTTTGCGCCGTACTCGTGGGACAGCTGGCTGGAACGCGTGTGGCGCCCGATGTGTGAGGCGCGCTACGGCGTCAATCCGGACCCCAACTACATCGAAACGTACCTGGTAGGCACGGGCGTGGCTGACGGATCCTACGGGCGGATCATCTTCACCAGCGCGTCCTACGATCCGGTGCGCGGCTTCTCGCCCCAAAATGACCTGTCGTCCGACCTGTTGGCCTTCAGCTACGTGGGTGGTGCGTTTACTCGCTCCCCTTTTCGGGCACTCGAGGCTAATCAACGCTGAACGAGTGCGCGTTTCGATCGGGCAGGGCACACGCAGGACATACAGCCTCCGTTCCCCGGCCTCGAGGACCCTTCACTCACGGCCATGCGAGACAAGGTGCTCAATGTGCTCCTGGAGTGGGCGCGCCTGCACAGAACAACCGATCGGGACACTGCGTAGGCCGCACGTGCGGATGGCCGCTGTTTTATTGTTGGTCTTTTCATGAGACCGGTCACATCAAGCACATTGCGACTGGCAGTAGGAGGGCAGCTGCCAAGTGGATTCCGGAACGACGGTTTTGAAGTTGGAAAACTGCACTACCACTTGATTGCCGTAGATGACAATGCCCAAGGGCGTGCCGTTCGGGCTCAGGCAAAACGGAAACGAAGTCGACCACGTTCCAGAGATCGCCAGTCACTCCGCCAACCTTGCACAACCCGCCGTAACGAGCCGTGTTCAGCGAGCATAGCATGGCGTAGGCCTGGCAGGGAGCTCGGCAACTGCAGTACGACTTGTGACAGCCGCCACCCACACAGCCCATAGCGCAAAGGCCCTGGCCAAAGTATCCAAAGGTAGAATCGCCGCTGCTGCAGAGGAAGATCTTGTTCATGCCGTTGGCACCGGCCCAGAGAGTCTTCGTGATGTTGGCAGACCTGCTATCGATGAACACGCGACCCGAAGTGATGTTTGTTTGGTACCAGTCGGAGGGAGAGACGAAGTCCGCACTCCACTCGTAGATGTTTGCGGGTGCCGCCGCTGAGAAAGCAAGGGACATAGCCAGAAGAAGCAGAGCAATGGGGGTAGACATGACCGCAAACAATGATAAAGGTCTGTCCAAGAGAAGCTTTATATACCTTGGCATGGTACCCGATATTGCTTGATCGAAAGCTTGGTTCTCCGTTCGTAATGCAGTGGACTGTGAGCCAATCCGAGAGAGGACGGTGAGTGAAACTTCGCTTTATCGATAAAAAACAGGGACATCCCAGTTCCTCACACCCCAGAGCGAGCACTGTTAATCACTAGAGGCTCGCGCTCTCCTTTCACCGTCCTGGCCGGCTTGGTCGTGGGATTGCCTCGGATTGTCGGCGAGGCTGGTGTGGTGGTGATGGGCAGGTGCTCCTCGTGCTCGTGCTCGTGGTCCAGATGACATAAACGACCAAGGCCAAACATGCTGAAGTAGATGATGTACGCTGCGGCCACTGAATCGACGGCCACAGCGACAACCTTGATCAGCTCAAACACCTGCGTCGACTTCCACTACCGAGACGCAAACCTAATGTTAGTGGTCGAAATCAAGCACTTCAGCCAAGAAGGAGGAAGTGCGCACGCCAAAGCCTTCCCCGAAGAAAAAGAGCTCGAGGACAGTGAGCACGCCGAGTGGGATGCCGCTCCACAAGAGATCGAGCAGCAACACAAGCTCGAGCAGCTCGTTGGTGTTGCGCGACTCCTTACGGATACGGCCCGTCGTAATGATGTCCCGCGTCACGCGGAAGAGGAGAAGCACGCGCAGGAACACCATGATCGCCTTCCACGCCAGTGCCAGCATGATGAGAACAACGCCGGCGTTGCTCATGCGGGTCGAGCTCTCGTCTTTGGACGGAGAGGACTTTTCGATGCCAAGATCCCTGAGGAGGCGCTTGACCGGAGCCAGACCGAAGGCAGCAAACAAGATCACTGGGAGAGCGCCGATGAGCGTGATCAGCGCGCGAGCGAGCAACAGCTGCCGCTCGTCCTCATTCTCGATCGTGTCCTCTTCAAAAGCTTCGTTGGCATCGCCGGTCACGTAGGCGATCAGCAGCTTGCCCAGCAGGGTGGCATCGGCCACGAGGTCAGCCAGACCAGCCACCTGGATGAAGATCACCACGAGGAGCCACGCAGGCGGCGCGAAGTGCTCGACCAGGCCCAGCACAAGCGCCAGCGGGATGAGGGCTGCCAGCGCCAGCGCGACGGCCGTGCCCTCCACGAGGAACGGCGAAAAGAACACGACAAAAAGGGCCATGCCAATCCACGCAAAAGGCCACGCCCGACCAGTCCGCGCGGACGAGCGCCCGCAAGCCACGAGCGTAGGAACTTGTCATGGTCTGGTCGATGAAAGTGGGATTAAATGGAATGGACGCAGGTTGGCTGCACTGGGCTTTTAAAGGCCAAGGCACCAAGCTTGGGGATGGCAGGGGATGTTCGTGGTCCGGCTCCTTGGTTCTCGCTGAACGTGAGCCACAGAAGTATCTTCAACTCCGGCACCGACCCCCGTTTTCATTTCACTCGTTTATTGTGGTCCACGGTTCGCCAAGCAAAATTCTCTTTTTTAATTCCGGTTTACCAGCTTGGCCGCGGCTCTCAGACCTTGCCCTGGAACTTCCAATCACGGTTGTACTCCTCGAACAGCTTCTTGAAGATGGCGCGGCCTGTCTCGTCCACTTGTCTGCTGATGACCTTGAGCCTGTATACGTGCGTGGCCATTGGCTTGTGAGCTCCATTCACGCGGACGGTCCAAATACAGGGGCGGGAGGGACACGCACTCAAACTCGCTGCAGATGTCGAGGAGGGCGTAGATGCCCGGCAGGAGGGCCTGCTTCGTGGTGGGCGAGAGCGGGTTGACCTCTGTGAGCTGCACATACTGCACGAGCAGCTGCGTCACATATTTGTTGAACTGCTTCTCGTGCTTGCTCATCTCCTCCAGAAGTCGCGCCAGGTTCTGCGCGCACGCCGTCTGCTGGCTGGCCGCCGCCGACGCTGCAGCTGCTGTGGTGGAGGCCTTGGCTGCTCGGCCTGCTCCTCGGGGCTGCTTGCCGGCCTGTTGCAGGGCGCTCTGCTCGGCCATGAACACGCTCGAGAGCAGGTCTGCCCCACACAGAGAGATGAGCGAACTAATTTTGACAAAAATCTGAGGAAGAGAGTTACCGCGGATGTTGAGGAGGAAGAGCGGCAGGCAATTGAAGGTTTGCTTGCTGCGGAGCTTGATGAGGCGGTAGAGGAACGAGTAGAAGGACAGGAACAGCCGCTCGGGCAGGAAGTCGCTGACGGGCGCCCGGCGCTTGGCCTGCATGCGCAGCGTCGGGTGAAGGTGCGCGAGCTCGAGCTCGGCAAAGGCCCAGCGCCGCTTGGGCACCGCAAACACCGACATGACGCCCAGCACGCGCGACGCCGTGTGCGTGTCGATCTTGAACAGCTGCACGCGTGACGTCATGCTCACGTCAGCAGTCGACAAAATGACGCGGTCGATCAGGGGGGTGGAGGCCGTACGCGGCTGGTGGTGAGGTGGGTGATGATGGTCAGCGCCGTGCTGGCCAAGTGGACGAGCTCGGCTCCGCGCGCCGCAGCTGTGGTCGGCTGAAGCTGGAGGCCACACCAGGCAATGAGGTCGATCAGCCGGTGCACGACCGTCGGCGCTACGCCCTCAAAGTGTCGCAGCACGCGCGGCTCTGAAGGACAAACGAAGCAAAATGATAAGCGTCAATGCGTGGTGACATGTCTGCTGGGCAAAGAGAAGCGGCCGCACCGTTGAGGGTGAAGAGGGCCAACGCCGTGTTGACAGTCGCCGTGAGGCGCGGCAGGTAGGGCGACACGAGCTCGGTCGGGAGCGCGCGCGAGACGAGCTCCACGCACGCGTCGGGGCAGTTGCAGACGAGCAGCACATAGTACGCCTCCAGCTTCTTGGCGGTCGCGGCCCCAGAGGCATGGGGCTGGGCCGTGTAGAGCTGCATGAGGTGGCTCAACATGGCAAAGACGCGCGCAAAGGTGGCCTTGTCCGGCTGCGGCTGCAGGGCGTGCATGTGGCCGCACAGGTACTCCACAAAGCCCAGCGCCCGGACGCGCAGCTGTGCCTCCTCGGCCGCTGCCTCCTTGCGCGAGACGCCGGCGGCGATGACGCGGAAGGCGAGCGAGGCGAAGCGGCCGATCTGGGCAAAGACGCCGCGAGCGACGGTCGACGAGGACGAGGCGGCCGGGCGGCCCGGGCGGCCGCGGCGGTGAAGGGCCTCGATGTGGCGGAAGGCCAGGACCTGCTGCGCGAGGCCCAGCAAGAGGCCAAAGTAGTCGTGGGCGGTGGTCCGCAGGCCGGCGTCGTCCGAGTGGAGCAGCGCTTCGATGGTGCTGGTCGAGGACATGGCCAAGTAGGCCGACAGCGGCTGTTCCTCGAGCAGCCGGAGCAGCAGCTCCTCGGCCCGGTCGACAAACACCACACACGTGTCCTCGACGTCGACCTTGGGCAGCTTGACCCGCTCCTTGCCTTCGATCAGCGCTGCCTGCCTGCAATGTCCGTCCATGTCAGGCTCTCATCAGAAGGAAAGACCACAAAGCGAGAGAATCACGTACTTGAGGCGCTTGCGCAGGTCGGGGCTGCCGAGCCGGTCTGAATACTCGTCGACAACTGCCCGCACGGCGTTGGTCACGCACTGCAGCGGGAGGAGCACCTTGCGAATCTGACCCAGCCCGTCGCCGTCCTCCTTCTCGACCGCCATCATGGCGCCGTCTCCGTCCTCATCCTCATCTTCCGCCCCGACCGAGTCGGCCACAGAGGCCAGCACGTCGTCGAGCTTCTCGCGGCGTTCAGCCGCTGGTCGCTTGAGTTGATTCCTGAATTAATTAAAATGCGCTGTGAGCTTCCAAGACGAGGCTCAACGAGCTCCAGGACGGCTGGACCAGCCGTACCGAATGTGGACGGTCACGACCTCGAGTGTGTGGAGGACGAGCCCACGCGTTCGCTCGAGACCCTGTAACGATCCGTGAAGCCACCCGATGACGGCATGAGAGAGCACGGCCGATGCCGCCACGCTCTTCTCCCGGAGCATGACTCCCACGTAGCGCCGACACGTGCTGCTCAGGGCCAGCACCGCCCGACGCAGGGCGTCGTCGTCGGTCGTCGGAAGCAGGGCGTGCAGCGCCCAGTCGAGGACCAACACGGCCAGGCTGCTCTGCTCGCGGGCCCGCGGGGCGAGGTAGGTCGATGGCAGGGCCAGCACCAGCTCGAGCACGTCGGCAACGCGGCGCAGGTCGGTCTCGCCTTCGGCCTTGAGCCGCGTTCCGGCCGCCAGCCGCCGACTGGCGCACAGGTCGGCCAAGGGCCGCGCGCGGGTCTGTTCATCAGCATCGTCATCGTTGTTGCCATCTGCGGTAATCTCGGCGGCGCTGTGGAGGAGGGCTATCACGGTCCCAAGCTGGGCGTCCTTGGCCTTGCCAACGACGACGGCCCGCTTGAGCGAGGCCTCGATGACGCCAACAATCACCGGCAGGCAGCTGTTGGCCAGCCGCGGGAGTTCGTAGAAGGAAGTTTTGGCCAGCAGCGCACGTGAGATGTGCTCGAGCGCGATGCCCGCTACAGCCTCGCCCGACGCCTCAGGCGCTGAGCTCCGTGAGGACGCCGCTCGTGGTGTGCTCTCCACCAGAAGCACTCGCGAGAACAGCCGCAGGTGCTCGTCCGACGCGTACAACCTGCAACCAACAACGAAAGAAAACGAAAACGGCAATGAGCCAAGCGTTCGCGCAGTAGTAGGGCGGCAATGGCTGCGTACGCGAGAATGTCGATGTTCTCGGTGAGGAGCTTCCACAGGGCGATGGCGTAGGTGGACTCGCTGATGGTGGCCAGCATGCCGTTCCATGAGTGCGACGGGGCGTCCACATCGGACCCGTGGTGGATACGAGGCAGGGCCACGGCCAGCTCGTGGAAGAGCCCCGAACAAGCGCCCTCCATGGCGCGCCGGAGATCCTGCAGGAGCGCGACGACCTGGTCGTCGGCCTTGGCAACCCGCGGCTGGTCCCGCAGGGCGTACAGGCTGGCAAACGTGTGCAATCGCCGCAGGTGGTGCAGCCTCAGCACGTTCTGCGCGACGCTCGGGTTGTCAATCTCTGGCTTGCTGAGACACCACAAAGAGAGAAGCACCACGCAAGGCGTACCGCCATGAACAGGAGCTGCGAAGACTGCTGCAGCTCGGGCTTGAGCCATTCATGGAAGGTCGAGAGCTGGAGCGCGTTGAGCTCGGGCGCGGGGAGGAGGTAGAAGCATGAGCCGTTGGCCCGCACATCGTCGCTCACGACCTCGTGCGCCTTCTTAGCAGCAACGGCCTTCTTCGCCTTTTTGCCCACAAGGACACGGGTCGACGGGAAGCGGAGACACTGCTCGCGCAGGCCGATCAGCGAGTTGTAGATGTTGAGCGCGTCGCGCGCCAGCGCCGCAGTGAGCTCGTTGGCCTCGAGCGCGCGCGACTTGGCCTCACGGCCGCGTGGCTTGGTGCCCGACGTGATGCGATCGCCCAGGGCCAGCACCAGGAGCGGCGAGACCAGCTCGGTGCAGGCCTTGGCCACCAGGTCGAGGACCATGGGCGCGGTCGTGTTGAGCAGCAGCACGCTGTCGATGAGCGACACGAAGAAGTGGACCACGTAGGAGAACGACACTAGGAGCGGCGCCACGGAGGCCTCGGCCTTGCGGTCACCCGCCTGCGCCGCTGGCAAGAGCCGCTGCAGCTCCGGGACGTAGACGGTCTTCATGTGGTCCAGGAAGATGTCCCAGATGGCCGCGATCTTGCCCATGGGCAGCTGCATCACGCAGTCGTAGAACCTGCATATCCACCACACACAACATGTCAGGTATGCCCTGCAGTCGAGGTTGCCAGGGCCGAAAGAGTGCAGACGCACTGTTTGGTGAAGACACGCGAGGAGATTATGTAGTGCGCGTGGCCGCCGCTATACGCGGCAAAGGACGGGAGGAGCTGTTCGAGGAGGGTGTCCAACTGGCGGAGCTTGCTGTAGGTGGCCAGCTGCGCCCGGCTGAACTCGATGCACGCCGCCGGCACGGCGTCCTGTGAGTCAGCGATTGACGGATTCATATTCGGCGTCAGCTGATCGCTTCCGGTTCAACCACGTGGAGGAGGGCGGAGGCGTACCGCCGAAGGCCAAGGCAAGTTCCAGAGGATGGTCCACACGTCCTTGAGTGCATCGGCGAGGGTAAGGTGACTAAGGTTATTGAGGTGCTGCAAGTCGGCCAACAGGGTGCCCACCAACTCTGCAAGATGTGGCCAATGGAGTCAGCGGTAGCTACGCACCAAAAGGGTATGTGAGGTATGTATGAAGGGTGAGGAACCTCGAAGAGGGCGATCGAATTGGACCGGACGGGTCTGCAAGTGCTCAAAGAGCTGCCGCAGAAGGGTCACGTCGTGCTGTGCTAGCCGCTCGAAGAAGAGGAACTGCATGCGGTCCTCGGTGTCCTGCGTGGGCTCGTAGACGTGGTAGGTCTCCACAAGCCCCAGCAGCTCGCTGATGATCCGCACGGCCCCGGCCAACTCGACGCCGTTGCTGATGTCGCTCTGTAGCGCGAGGAGGGGCGTGACGATGTCGTGCAGCTCCAGCAGGAAGTGAAAGTCCATGTACTGCCGGGGCTTCTTGTCCTCGTCCTCGGCCGGGATGTCCATCGCGCCTTCACCGGCGTCGCGACGCTCCGTCCTTTTCTCTTGGTTTTGCTCGATGGCCAAAAGGGCGGCTCTGAGAACGTCCAAGAATCCCTTGTACAGCAGTGGAATGTTCTCCAACACTTTTGAATTCCAGATATTCGAGGTATGTCAACAAAAGAACCAGAGCAGAAGAGAGGGAGGAACAGAAGAACGAACCGAGCATGCGGCGCGAGGAAGAAAGGGAAGTGGTCGCGCCGCTGTACTCTCGTAGCGTGTCAAAGAGCTGCTTGCGGTAGTTGCTGATCGCTCCTGCATAGACGGCTGCGCTCTGTTTGCCCTTCCCGCGGCCGGCCTTCTTGGCCTCTCCAGCCTCGGCCGGTGGCGCTGTTCGCAGCAGATACAGCCAAGACGACGAGGAAACGGCATGACGCGTCGTCAGCAGCAGCCAACAAGGCAGCAATTGTTGAGTACAGAGAGCGTACGAGGTGCGATGTTTTGCTTCAACGAAAACGCCAGGGAGTACTCGAAGAGGTGGTCGGGGTGGAAGAGCGAGTGCAAGACGATGTCCTCGATATGGCGCTTGATTTGCGCGCGAGCGGCTTCGCCCTCGCGAGCAGTTTGGCGCACAAGAAGGCTGCGCAGCGTCAGGAACGGCTCCAAAAGCTTGGAGACCACGGTCGTGAACACCTGATCGGCGTGATAGATGGTCAGAACTGTGACAGTCGCAGGACAATTATTAAAAGTTCATGTCCGAACCTTCTTCTGGTTGCTCTCGACTGCCTGTTTGACATCGTGAAACTTCTTGAGCGACGTGGCGACGATGGCCACACAGAACGACTCCATCTCCCTCTCGGCCGGAGTCGGTGGCCGAGCGTCTTCTTGCTGCTTAAGATATCTGCATGAGGACAAAGACCAGGCGGATGAGAGCTGCGCTTCCTTCTCCTTCTCCGCGGCATGCACGTACATGTGGACGAGGGCCTGCACTACGCGACTCACAAAGGACACGTAGTGGTCTACCGCGACAATAAATAGGGATGCGTAGGTCGAGGTTAGCAGCCGCACGATGGCGTCGAGCCGCGTGACGATCGCCAGCCGCGCGTCTAGGCCGAGCGCTCGGATCTGCGCCTGGTTGGCCGCGCTGACGCTGGTATCGGTCTCGGCCGCGCCCGCGCAGCACAGCAGCGCCGAGGAGATGACGCGCAGCATCTCAATGCGCAGGGGGATGGTCGTGATAGGCGAGTTGGCGAGAAGCTCGGAGAACAAGCTCCAGTGCCGCTCGTCCAGGAACTGAGGCGGACCGGCCTCCGTCTGTGGTCACCACAAACGTCCATCAGCATGTGACCTCTGTGGATAAGGGTGAAGAAAAAACACGCACCACCCTCTCTTCTGTCTTGGCTGCGTCATCTTCGTCTTCATTTTCATCCAGCTGTTGTTTCTGCTTGTTTTTGGTCTGCTTCTTGGATGAAGGCGTGGCGGCTCCACCGCCCATGATGTAGCGCTCTGAGCGCGCCAACGTGGGCTGCAACCATTCCAAGAGTAGCGGAAGCAGGCCAGGCATGGCGAGCACGCTCCCAGCTGCCGTGCTGCCGGACGGAGTGTGCACCATCAGCTCGTAGAGCTGCCACGCCGCATCTATCTTCTGCGCGCGGCTCACCTCAGCGGGCCGGGCCCGCAGCCGCTGCAATAGTTGCTCTGCCTCGGCAGCACTGGAGGTACGCGAGACGCTTACGGCGACGATGGGCATCGGCGAAGGAGGAGGCGAGACGCCCACCTCATCGGCAATACCCTGCAAGAAGGCTGAAATCCGGAATTTAAAAAATGCAAGATGTGCGAAGATTAAAATTAAATGCATGGTACCATCAACATCAACAGCAGAGTTCCTTCGCTTCTTGTGACTGCTAGAACTTGCTGGAGTGGCAGGAGCTGATGCAGGCAGAGTGCCGGTTTCTCTCTTCCGCTTACCCCGGCCCATCGATCTCTTTTCTTATTGATGTATTTCTTCTGGGTGAAGAAAAGATATGAAAGAGAAAAAAAAAGGACTAAAAACAAAA